>KN824323.1:103894-136315 GCA_000827415.1 Serendipita vermifera MAFF 305830
GCAAAATGGTGATGATCCGGAGGGCACCACTGAACGCCTAGCCTGGCGTCATTAAAACTTGATCCATTCCGACCGGCACGTGTATGGTTCGAGCGCATCGAGGTGTAGAAATTTCCCGAACTGGAGTCGCTTTTTCAATTGGGCTATTTGGCTCCTCAAGGCCATCCCCCCTATTGCCGCAAACCAAGGTCCGAACCGGTCGTTTTGATGAGGGCGTCATCGTCCCTGAACCACTCGCGCTATCACCAGCGCTATCTTTTCTGGGAAAACATTTTGCACCTCTATTCGTAAAAGATGCCGGAAGGCGTTCTCACATTATTTTTTGCGCCGTCGAAGATGTGGGATCGATTACCCGGACTAAAGCCTGAGCTGAAAGTTAGAGCCAACAGAATCTAATGGCAGTAAAAAAAGATTATACGCATCCCTGGCAGTCTTAACTCTGGCTTGATGCGAAAGGTTCCGGGTGGGTGGAGCTCAGGATCGGTGTCGACCATGACAGGTCTCAAAACTAGTTCGGGTGAGAGAGATAAATGGTACAAATATCGTATCATACAGCATGTACAACAAAGCTATCAGAAATTGAGCGAATGCGAAACCCTTTTCGTGTCCCCACCCAAGGCCGGTTTACCAAGGCTGGTTCGCCAGTATTTCCGATGCCTTTATCTTTATAGTGTCTTCCCCGATCTCTGCCATAAAGTATCCTTTGAGGCCCATCATGCCTTTTTCCCGGATTATCTTCTCCAGCCTTGAATATTCTTCCTCTTGGCCGTTAGAATCCAGTTGACATGTGAACTCTTTCGACTTGTTATAAACCGCCATGAATCCTCTTCCACGCAGAGGTAGTTGAACTTTGACAATGACGGTCTTGCCGAGCACGCCCGGTGTGGGTGACGAATATATAGTCGTCATTTTATCTTTTCCTTTCTTGGCTTTCGAGCCTTCCGCTAGAGGCTCTCCCATAACTTGGTTTCGCAGGGCGGCAGTCGGGATCATAGTGGTAGATGGCATACGGGTGAATTTGAAGACAATGGTCGCCTCAGGATCCTCGAAAGGAACACATTCCCGGCTATGGCCATTCCTCCAGTGTGTTCCTGTTCACATAAGATGTAAGCATGCACGTGCAAGCGGAGGGAAAGACACTCACGCTGACATCCTACGCTACAGTACCGTGCAACACGACACTTTTCACACTTCATCACCGTGCCAGACTTTCCGCATACCACACATTTCCCTTTGTCTTCTAACACTTCGGCGATACCGCTCTTCTTATTCTTGTGTTTCGTCACGATAGCACCGATAGCTGGTGGTGCGCCCATAAGCAGGGTAGCAAGAGAAACGCCGTCTCCATCTCGAAGATCTGGATCACCACCGTTCTCGAGGCACTTTTCGAGAACATCGGCTTGAGCCCGCATTATGGCGTTATGAACTGGGGTGGTTCCATATCTATCGCGGGCATTTGGGTCGGGCTTCCCATTAAAGAGAACCTGAAGGACTTTGGGAACCTTGTTATAAATGGCCAAATGATGTAGCGCCGTATTTCCTATAATGTCCGGGAGATCGACTGGAGCTCCTTTGAGGATTAGGAATACGATGACTTTTGCGTGTTCGATTGCAACTGGTCCACTGTCCATGCGCTGGGAGCCAAGCACGGCCAAAGAGATGTACCCCGTTTGGAAGCAAGTCTCAGTCCCATTGAGGTCCGGGTGGTTGCGTTCGTATTCCTGGGTAGCGGGTGAATTGATACACGATGAGAAAACAATTTATCTGTATATACCTTTTTCACCTCCTCGAAGTGACCTACAAACACCCACATCCCAAATTCGGAGAGATCCCGCTGAGGATGGAAGTTCAAGCTGGCATCTGTTGGATGTCTATTGTAAGACTTCTCGCAGAATGAATGAAATAATACACAGACTCGAGTACAGGTTCCTGGCTCGAACAGCAAGATCTCCTGATAACGTCCCTGGAATCGCAAGGATGCGACTAAGTTTCTCAGGCAGCACAAAAGGTCCTTGAAGAGCCATTTGAAAGAAAACGGAGCAAGATGGTGTGTAATTAGACGTCGATGGTTCGTCACACTCCTATATATAACGGGCCAGCTCCAAAAAGCTGCGGGGTAGGTGGAGCTCAAGCTTGATGCTAACCACTGCAGCTCTGAGGGCATTTCGGGTAGAAGAGATAAATGCTACAAATATCGTATAATACAGCATATAAAGCAAAAATGTCAAAAATTGAACGAATTCAAACCCCTTTTACCAAGGTTGATTCGCCAGAACTTCCGACGCCTTGATTCTTATAGTGTCTTCTCCAATCTCCGCCATAAAGTATCCTTTAAGGCCCACCATACCTTTTTCTTGGATTATCTCTTCCAGCCTTGAATATTCTTCACGTTGCCCATTCGCCTCCAGTTGACATTTAAACTCTTGCGACTTGTTATAAACCATCATGGACCCCGTTCCACGCGTCGGCAGTTGAACCTTGACAATGACGGTTTTCCCGAGCACGACCCGTGTGGATGCCGAGGTCGGATCTATAGTCGCCTTTCTCCTCTTTTCTTTCATAGTTTTCGAGCCTTCTGCCGGAGGCTCTCCCAGAACGCGGTTTCGCAAGGTGGCGACCGGTAATAGAGAGGTATATGGCATGCGACTGATTTTAAAGACAATCGTCGCGTCAGGATCTTCAAAAGAAATACACCCCCTGTTATGGCCATTCCTCCAGTGTGTTCCTGTTCTCAGAAAATGTAAGCTCATACAAGCAAATGGAGATGGGAACACTCACGCTGACATTCTACGCTACAGTACCGTGCAACTCGACACTTTTCACATTTCATCACCGTACCCGACTTTCCACATACCACGCATTTCCCTTTGTCCGCCAGTATCTCGGTGATACCGCTTTTCTTATTCATATATCTCGTCAGGATAGCACTGATGGCTGGTGGTACGCAGCTAAGCAGGGCAGCAGGAGAGATGCCACCTCCATCTCGAAGATCTGGATCACCTCCATTTACGAGACACCTTTCGAGAGCCTCCGCTTGGGCCCGCATCATGGCAGTATGAACTGGGGTGGCTCCGCATCTATCGCGGGCATTTGGGTCAGGCTTCCCATTAAATAGGACCTGAAGAACTTTAGGAACCTTATTATGAAAAGCCGCATGATGTAGCGCCGTACTTCCTATAATGTCTGGGAGGTCGATCGGCGCGCCTTTGAGGATAAGGAATACAATGACTTTTGCATGTTGGGATGTAGGCGATTCACTGTCCATGCGCTGAGAGCCAAGCACGGCTAAAGAGATGTACCCCGTTTGGAAACACGTCTCAGTCCCATTGAGGTCCGGATGATTGAGTTCGTATTCCTGCGCAGCGGGTGAATTGATACATAATAAGCATAGGCCTTTCTTACATACCTTTTTAACCTCCTCGAAATGACCTATAAACACCCACGCCCCAAAATTAGAGAGGTCCCACTGAGGATTGAGATTTAAATTGGCATCTGTTGCACGTCCATTGTAAGATTCTTCGTAAGATGAATGAAACGATACACAAACCATAGTATAGCTTTCTGGCTCGACGAGCGCGCTCTCCCGATAACGTCCCTGGAGTCGCAAGGATGCGACTCAGTTCCTCAGGCAGCACAAAAGGTCCCTGAAGAGCCATTTGAAAGAAAACGGAGCAATATGGTGTGTAATTATACGTCGATGGTTCGTCACACTCCTATATATAACGGGCCAGCTCCAAAAAGTTGCGGGGTGGGTGGACTCAAGGTTGATTTTGACCATGGCAGCTCTCAGGGCATTTCGGGTGCAAAAGAAAATGCTACAAATATTATATCATACAGCATGTACAGCAAAAATCTTAAGAATCGAACAAATGCGAACCCGTTTTTAATCCCCTCCCCAATGCCGGCCTTGCCAAGGCTGATTCGCCAGTATGTCCGACGGCCCTTGATATTATGCTGTATTCCCTAATCTCTTCCATCCGGCGCACTTCGAGGCCCGTCATGCCGTTTTCCCGGATTCCGTCATGCCGCTCCTTTTGTTCTTATATTTTGTCACAATGGCGCTGATAGCCGGTGGAACATCCTTCACCATGTTAGTGGGAGAGATTCCTTCTGCGTCCTCAGCGTCTGGATCCCCTCCATTGGCCAAGCACTTCTCTAAGACTTCGGCTTGAGCATGCATCACGGCATTATGAGCAGGGGTACACCCATATCTATCACGCGCATTCGGATCAGGTTTTCCATTGAAGAGAACTTGGAGGACCTTGGGCACGCGGTTATGACCGGCCAGATGGTGGAACGCTGTACTGCCCACGACGTCCGGGACGTTGACCGAAGCGCCTTTGAAGATGAGGAATACGATGACTTTTGCGTGCTCGACCGGAAAAGGTCCACTTTCTACGCGCTGAGAGCCAAGGACGGCGAGGGAAATGTACCCTGTTTCAAAACACGTCTCGGTCGCGTTGAGGTCTGGATGATCGCGCTCGTATACCTGCGCAGCAGATGAGATTGATGTACGATAGTTGAGTAAGCTAATTGTACACACCTGTTTCATTTCTCCGAAATTGCCTGTGAACACGCTTATCCCAAATGGAGATAGATCCCTAGGAGGATGGAAATTTAAACTGGCATCTTTCGGACGCTCATTATAAGTTTAATGGTAAGATCGACGAAACATCCTACGTACCAGAATATAATTTCCTGGCTTGAAGGGCGAGGTCTCCTGATAGCTCCCCTGGAGTCTCAAGGATGCCAACGAGTTCCGCAGGTAGCACAAAAGGCGCAGGAGCATCCATTCTGAACAAAAGAGAGCAAAATGATATGCAACTAGACGTTGGTGGTTGGAGACCAAGTCGCGCGTTATGGGCGTGGTGTAGTTATCGATCACGGATGTCCCAAAAAGGCATGTGTTTGCCCGACTCGAGCCCCATGTTCACAATAAATTACTGTATATGTGAGAACGGTAGTCTCGAGGAAGTTCTTGGATCTACAGCCATGGTGAGTTGTTTTTGGCATTTCCAGGCGGGAGTCATAACACGTATGCATGCACCACCTGCTTTCTCAGACCTGACAACCATGACCACAGGATTTCCAAACGAGGTGCTGCTCAAAATCGTAAACGAGATACCGTCAGGGCCCACAAAGGCGTTCACCAAAGAGCGCAATATCCTCGCATTCCAGCTCGCTAACAAGCAATGCTTCGTGTGGCGAGTGAAGTCCTCTACAAGTCGGTCAATATCCCAGATCAGATTTCACTCCACCGTTTCCTTCACACTGTACTCTACTATCCATCTTATGCAAATCTGGTCGAGAAACTGAGACTGGAGTATGCAACTCAACAGCATCCTTCATCGACGCAGGTCACTGGTGCTTATTCGCACACATATGACGATGAAATGCTCGATATGATACAATTATATAACCTGGCAGAAACAGAGACGTTCGAAACAGAGGCGTCAGAATTATCGCAGCAAAACCCATCTACTCAACACCAGAGGTTCAACACCACAAAGGCCCTAATACTTCTGTGCTCGCTTCCAAGGCTACAGTCTCTATATCTCACTCTTCGCTCGGACGCCAGTCATCTTATGGCCAGATTCGGCAGCCTGGCTGGGCATTACTCCCCAAATTTGCGTGTCATAATGGCAGAGGTATCGAAAGCGAATGGCCCTAACCTTGTGAGGAACCTCTCTCCTCTTTTCTTTCTTCCCTCGGTGGAAAAGATTGTTCTCCGTATCACGTATAGTGTGGACGTTGGCGAAATCTCAACCGAAACCGAAACCGGAACGCCGCGGACTTCAACAATACAGAAGATTGTTATTTGGGGTTCAGATGTCGACGCAAATTCGTTGAAAGCTCTTCTACGTCTCCCTCAGGGACTCACCCACTTCAGTTATAATGATATTGGCTCATTCTCGTATAGATTCAAGCCACTTCCCAGTATGAAACTGGCTTTAGACTTTGTGCAGGATACTTTGGCCGTTCTCAGCATTACGTGCCGCGACACAGAAGGCTTCATACAAGCGTACCCAAGCCTTAACTTACATACATTTACAATGTTGAAGAAAGTAGCATTACCTATTGAGCTATTGCTAGGATTTAGTCCAAGGAATGCAGAACCTCTCACAAGCTTCATACCAAATAGCCTGATGATCTTTTATCCCCGGCTGGCCCCATCTATAGGCAACTTTTGGGACCAAGCCACCCTAACGATTGCTTTGAAAGATTTATTACTATCAAAGGACGCCAATACATTCCCAGAGCTCGCCTTTATTGGCATAGCTGATGGGGATGGCTCAACTCTGCTGCACGATCTTGCCCAAAGCAAGAATGTTGTTCTAGAACAGGATCTTAACCCGCTAGTTTCTCCATTTATGTGAAATTGATTGTTCTAGCCATCAATAGATCCAATATTATCATGTTCCTTGGAGTTAATCCAATCTGAGCCGTTTCATGTGACCCTACATTCGGAACATACACAAATTAACGGATCCGTAGTCCTTATGCCTATGCGACAATAAGATAATTCTCGTCATCCCTTTGACGCGGTAGCCGCGGCGTGTCTCTTTTTATACGCGGCTGGAGTTTCCCCATCTACTCCCTTTTCCCACATCCCTCTCCTTGCGGATCTGAAGCGCATTCAGTACTAATCCGGACAATGTGAGGTAGACATACTTGGCCGTCGCTTCAATGGCAAGGTACCGAGCCTTGCCCTCCTTTCCGTATACCGCATTGCTTTGTTCATACACAGTTGCCCAACCAGCGCGAATCATCTCAAGAGAAACGTTTCGATACCGGAACGGGATGATGGTTGGGAGCATGGGAACGGCAACCTGTTCTCAGGTCAGACCATTGGAGGTAACAAGGAAAACACCGCTCGAAGGTGTACGTACAATACGACCGTATTGATCTTTATGTACCATTTGGCACCATATCCGCTTTTCCAATACGTAGCCCCTAAGCCATGCCAGTGCCTCTGCTGCATACGGCTGCGCTTCCTTGCCAAAGTGTGCGGCCTATCGCATGAGAAGGTCCATTTCAGTATCATCGTATTGAGGATAATGACGAATTCGTACCTCTGGGGCATCCGCACCGGCCATTCGAATATGAATTGTCTGGTCCTTGAGCTCTAGTGACGTGTTCAGTTACACCAACATACAAAAGAGAAAAGCTTGTACCTTTTGTCGTTTTGGGGATGAACCTAAATTTGAGCGGCCATCTCCAACCAATCCCAGGAGTATGATATAGCCTAAAGTTGTCCGCATCTCCAACGCTAAATGCATATAAGAATGGTATATTTCGTTAGTATTGAACTTTTATTGTCTCCGTGCAAGGCTAACCTGGTCACGACACCTTTAATCCATCGTCGCTTGGCCACCTCTTCCGGACTCACAGCATCGGCATTTGGGATTCTCTTGATGAACCTCTTGTACATCTTCCCAGTTGCCAATGTCGCTCCCACAGTACCAAGAACCAACACGCCTAGTTTTACTTCATACGGCAAGACGGATAGAGGATACGAAACAGCCGGTTCGACCGCGTTATAGACGACTGTGTACGTTGACTTTGCGGTGTCTAGCCATGACCGTTCTGGCGGCGAGTTGGAGATTGGAGGCATCGAACCTACGAAACAAAGCAAGCTTCCTATTTAGACTTCGCCACCGCTTGCGACTGTAAATGGCGTCTTCGGATTTCCGAAAGATCAATATCGACCAATATGATGAAGATCAGCTGCTAGAAGAGGAACTTTACGAGGCTGACCCAAGAGATCCTGCGACTGTGCTCGCAGACGCCAAATCAAAAGCAGCAGGCGTGAGGGGTCTGATAGCAAAGTGAGCATCACAATAGTGATTTCGTGCTCTAATCATGACAAACTAATCAATCGGTACGTAGAGGCGACTTGGGCACTGCGTTGAACAGTGTATTGGAGAATGCACCATACGGTCCTAAGGTAGATGATGCAAAGGTACATGAACGTCCAATACTATCTCTCTATCTCTAATAAGTCGTTTGTTTCCTCAGATCCTCACACTTCAAACCCTACTGCTGATCCTGAACTCGACCAAACCCGCGGAGATTCCGACACGAGTCAAAGCTCTTTCATCCGACTGTCAAGATACTCTCATGAAATATCTTTACAAGGCAATGGCCATGCCCGGTTACGCTGACGTGAACAGCAGCGCGTTACTCAGCTGGCATGAGAAGGTATGTATTATGAACCTTCTAATGCTCGCGAATCTGACTCTCCTCTTAGTTGACGGAGGTGGCTGGAATAGGATGTATCGTGCGCGTAATGACCGACCGCAAAACTGTATAAACTCGTCTTCCAATCAATCGAGTATCTTCATTATGCCTCGTGGAGGTCCTGGATCTAAGCCTACTAAAGAACCTACTAGTCTCACGCATAGCTTTCTCACCAGAAGGTAATGTGCTGCGTACTGATCAACACAATGGCGACGATACCGCATCTTCGGGATGTACGGGGATCATAGAAGCCGCATTGGAACTGATATTCCGGGAAGTGTTGGTAAATATCCTCACTGGGCAGCTGTATGAGACCGAGGCTGGCTGCTCTAGTAGGAGTCCATATTGAGATCCTATGACCCATTTCATTCAGTCCGATTTGACAATTCTGACCTAGAAGATAGGTTTAAGGATACACTGAGCAAAATCACAGAGATGGCGGCTAAAATTGCGGCTGTCCCGACGGTTCGAGCTACCTTCTACTACGAAAAGGAAGCGTTATTGGAATATCGACGAGCACCAGGAAACTCACGGCTCAACCCCTCTCACCGTTGCTCCACGTCTCCCACCCAAAGCCTCAGAGAATGACCTTTCCTGAACTAACTTGAAGGTATTTCTAGTACATTCTAGAACCCAACGGGGCTTGAGCCACACTTCGGGGCTGGTCAGCCATTTGAAGGTCCATGAACTCCTCTTTATCATTTTCGACCAAAAATTTGAGAAGGACCCGTTGCAATGCCTCGTGTACGTACTCTGGGTTCTTTTTGTCTTCGTCTTTGGAGTAGTCGAGATCACCTTGCAGATGCTCCCTCATCTCATCCAGTAGCGTAACCAGTCTTGCATAGGACGAATGCAAGAACGGATAACTGGGAAAGTCTTTGACGAAAAGAGCGTTTCGACTACCACTTTCACCGGCCAGATTAACCCAAAGACTATGAGGTATTTTCTCTTCGGCAATGCTCTTCTCCGCGGGCTGAGCCTGGATGCACCACCACATGGCGAACCAGAAGACCGATTCCGCGTCATAGCGGAGTAGATGCCGAAAATCCTCGGGTTTCATCTTGGACTTCGCCGGGATTTCGACAAACTCCTTCTTTTTCGCCGGGAATACCTCAAGCCGATTCCCAAGCGCCTTTTTATAACGTGGTAGAACTCTCGAGTCCAAGTCTGGCATAGGTGGGATGCTGTACAACCCGTAAGGATAGACGCTAGAGCGTACCATCCGTGCCATGAACGTCGGCGTACCCTAAAGAATTGTCTTTAAGCTTCTTGTTAATATATCCATGAAATTTTCCTTACCATCCTGACACAAGGGTCTCCCAGAACGTGGCTATCAGGGCCTTGGTTCTCGCTACAATCGAAATCGATCAAGAAAACACTGGTTGTAAGTCTTTGACGGCAATCGGACCTAGTGAGTGATTAGCCGGAGCAAGGGACATTGCATTCGGGACTTACTCTGGGTCGGGATTATCATCCCCGGATGATGGCTTGAGCAGATAATCCGCAAAGCACATGTCATTCAAATAATCAGGTATATCTCCTCGATAAGGTTCAGGTCCGCCGCGTATGAGGACGTTGTTTGGGCTAATGTCGCGGTGCAGGATCTTATGCTCTCTGAATAGAACACGAGTAACTTGATTGAGGCTTCAGAAATCCAGTTAAACTAGTGAAAGAAGACGAAAGCTTACTCTCCAAGGCATCGTAGATCCCTTTTAAAAACGTTCGCACCGTCCTCACATCTGCCAGCCGAGTCCCTTGGTCCTTTAGCACAATCCGGGTTTTATATCGCGACTTCGCGGATGATACTCCATCCTGATCTGTCTCTTTACAACTCATGGAAACCGCTCTGTCGCCATGTCTAACCTTCTCGTGATTGATACACTCGACAACACCCGGAAACAGGCCACTGCTATGGATTTTTTTCAATATTGGTCCCTCGATAAATATACGACTACTGTCGAGGTATTGCTCCTTAATGACGATGCTGGAGTTGAATACACCGGAACTCGAATCGTTGAGGTTACAATTGTTGACTTCGGGGTTACTGGAGTCGGTATCGGAATCGGAATCAATGGAGTGGTGGGCGGTGCCTTGGCGTGCCAGGATAATGGTTCTTCGCCCGATACTTCGTCCCGCGTGTAAGACGAGAAGATCTTCATATGTTTCACTCCCGGACCTGATCGTAAACGTGGGCCTTTTCTTGATCTCGATCCTTGAGTTGGAATTATGCTTGTTCATCTTGATAGTGATAGATGGATCAGTATCGGGATGGTACAAACGCCAGACCCAGGCATAGAGAAGTCGACGGGCCTCAGGAGTATCCCATTTGATGGAAGGAGTATGGAGTATGCCGCATGCACCGGTACGAAATAACTTGAAATCTGATTCTCCAACAAGTATTCCGACCGTGGATACAAGGTCGGGTCGAGCCTGGAGATGACAGGCACCACAAGTTCCTGCCTGGGTTTCTGCCTCAGCTGCCGCCTGCCCGTTGACTACTTGACCAGTCGCTTCCAAATGGGACCAACTCAACAAGTCTGCACTGATCATAGCTCCCGGATACGTCCTAATGGCGACAATGTCCGGCTGACAATCTGTCTGGGTTGGGTGATGTTTGGGGGCTTCTCGACCCATTGTTATGAATTGGATCTTCCATGATGCTAAGAGTGCTGTGAGCGAACAAGAACGACGAGTTATACATACATACCATCATTATCTTGGAATAGTGCGCTAATTTGGTTGAGATAATCGCAGTACGGCTGCATGTCCTTTGTCATCTTGGGCAGCACTGGAGCCAACTGGTCATTTGATTTATGCTGTGGATATAGTGCATCTAGCATATCCTGCGATTCTATCTCTCTCTTGGCTTAAGAATAAAAATGAGTGCTCATCCCCGTTTGTTGTACTCGGTGAGAGGAAAGGGACGGTTGATAGGTGGAGAAGATAATGTATATTGCCTTTTGTATCCGGTGTTGCAATTACAGCAGGAGAGGATCTGCCAGAATGAGACACGGGCGGACTAGGAGGTGGCTGGACGGGAAGGATCGTGCGCCGAAAATGGCCGATGGCAAAAATGCAGAAAATTTCGTCTCTGCCAATCAACCACCTCATAATAAGCGTGAATAACCACCTCAATCTCATAAATTCAAGGCGGTAGGGGGATATACATGGGTTGAGGCACTAGCCGAATCACCAAGGAAGTGACATATGCAGAGTAAAACCCAGGATTGGGAAAGAAAATAAAGTGAAACGAATAAAGACGTGGCAAAAAGACGTCCGGAATCACCGGATGCCAGGGTATTGGGTCGCAAGTAGAGAATGGATGAGTGATGAGACGAGAGGGAGTAGATCTCAACATTGGAAACACGAAGAATGTTACCAACGGAGAATAGGGAAGAAGAAAGAAGGGGTTTGCCATCCGTAGGAATCAAGTTCACATGGTCCTTGGGGGTTGAGGAAAGTGTTGCAAGATTCGAGAGATACCCAATCCACTGCTTGCCCTCCTCTTTCCACGTGGTCTCGGAATAGACGAACGCGAAGACACGATTGTCTTCTGAACCACAAGTGTTGGCTGCAGGCGTTTCGATGGACTAGAGGGATATGCGACGCTCGGCGCAAAGGAGATCATGCGCATAGCCTTGTTCGGTGCCTTGCTCATCTTGACGGGTACGGGAATCTGTGATGGATCCGGGGTCCTGGTTGGGATGGGAGTTGGGTTCAAGTTAAAAGGAAGATACTTTGGAGATTGAAAAGTTCCTTCCACTCCAGGCGAGGCAGAGGTAGACTAAACGAAGATGGTGAGTGGCAAGCCAAGGTTCAAATGAGAGATGAGTACGAACGTTTAGCCCGTTGAGGAGTCGACTCATCCTCTGGCCAACCTTCAATAATGAAGGGGACATGCCATGTTCAAGTCCACTATCGAGCGACGATGTCGTAGCTTCCGGTTGCTCTTGGAGACTAAAAAGCCATTTTGCACTGGCATCCCCAGGATCCTTGACGGAAGCGTGCTGAACCGATTCAGCCGATGACCCGTCCTGACTTCCCCCTCAAATTTGTGAAATCACATTATCCCAATCAGCAGACCACCGTCCAGAGGTAGCAATAGGAGGGATTCCATCCACCATAGGGTTCACCTGGTTGCGACCAGGATGAGCACGTGCAAAAGATGCCGACTCGCCGCCACTACGACGCCCAGGTATGGTTCTTCCCTGCTTGTCCGAATTAGGAGAACGGCTTGGGATGCTGTTGGTACCGGGCACCTATGGAATGATCAGAGTTTTGCTATTGACAATGTATCCCACTCACAGCGGCCAACTCAGACCTCAAGATGCGGTCTGTGTTCTTGTGTCGAAAACTAAGTTTGGGTTTGTACCACTTGCTTTTGTTTGGGATGATCGTCGAGCCTGACGAGAATCGAGACTTAAGAAGCTGTTCTTCAAAAACAGCCACTGCAGTAACAGGTTCAAATTCGAGCTTGAGATCAATCTAGAGAGGATTAGGAATTGTATTGTATGTACAATCAGTTCGTACCTTGGGCGAAGAAGTGCTAGATGCATAGCCATCTATTCCCGGAGAGTAATAGGCCTTCGGCCTGGCCCTTGGAAAGAAAAGACGCGATTCAGAAGCATCAAGTGAATCCGTATCCTGCATTGAAGATGGAGAGAGCCGTTCACGATTGCCCGCGAACAGGATGGGAGCCGAAAAACTACGCGAGGCCGCTGGGCGGAATCGAACGCGCAATGGACTTGGGCTTGGAGACGCGGTGTATGCCATCACATTAGCGAGAGAGGGTGTCCTCACGATGAGGAGCGGTGCGAGGTGAGGACGGGGGAGCCTGGTTTGCGAGGTTGCCGAGGCAATTGCAGTCACCGATGGACTAGCGGCTACGACTCCTTGATCTTGTTCAGGAGACGTAGGGGTATTGATAAGTGTAGTCTCATTGAGAGTGGTTGCATCGGGGGAATTGGGGGACACTGGAAATGGCATGAGGGGAAAGGGGAACTCGGTAGGTGAGGATGGAGTATCTAAAGGGCGAAGTCAGATAATACTAGGGGTTAGATACGTAGCATACCTTGCCCAAAGGAGACGGGAGAAGATGGGTCCGGCGAATCGCTTTCTTGGCTGTCCCCCTCATAGTCACTGTTATCAGTGACAACACCAGGTGTATTGGTGAAAAACTCTTCTATATCCTTGGATAGCTTCAAGATTTCCATCACATGCTACGAAAATGGAGGTTAGAATTCGACAATGAAAAGAGCGATGGATAGACACACCTGGCGCCCGGCTCTGGCAAGTGCAAAGAGTCGCTGGATCTTGAGTTGAATCCCAGTGTGCTCCTCCTGGAGGTTGTTTAGTAAGGGCGCAACACCAATTCATCAGTGACGACGTACCATACGCGCGACAACTTCTGGGCAAGGCGTAGGTGGGCGGCGTGTCGGTATTCTTCTGCGTACATGACGCCTTCCAATTACATCCATCAGATCAAACTCGGTGACGGCCGGGGTGAGTGGCGATGTAGCCTCAGGCGTGAGTGGCGAACTTGGGCCAGCTCCTTCGTCATTGAACGAGGAGTTGTAAAAGCCTTCGCCAGTGAAGTCAGATGAGGTAGCACTGAAACTGTGATATAGTCAGCGTCAGTGTCAGCGACGGACGCGATTAAAGACTGACGGGTATGGTTCGCGGCGAAAGGGGTCTGTATCAAATGAATCATAGGTGGTCGTGTGTTCGTGGGTATCGCGTATTGTGGTGAATGTGGAAAATGTCGGAGACGCTGTTGGTGTCGCTGGTGACTCTGCCCTCACTGCGTCTGTCGATCCAGACGAGCCAAGGTGACGCAGCAACTGCAGTGGTCGCTGTTGTGCTCGTTGCGTCCCATGATCCAGGAGGGACATCTGTGATGGTAGAGGACCAAGTTGCGAGGAGCTCCGGTGACGTTCACTTTCCTGCTTTTATAGAGGTGACCAGCGAGGTCAAATAACTTCGTTTTTGGAATTAATTTCTGAGTTTATCCTGATTTATGTTTTATTTATCCGCAGCTGAACCCTCATTCCTCCACTGGCGTCGTGGCCTCCAACTTTTGGGCCCAACTTCTTCCCCTTCAAATCACCATTTACGCTTCATCTAAATAAATGATCAGAACTTAATCATTTTTAGGTAACTTTAGCCCCGTACCGCCGTCTGAACACAGTCTTTGAATGCGAGAAACTCCTTCTGGCACATGTCCTTTTTCACATCCTGATATGACTTTAACATGCATTGACCATACGTTGCTGCTGTCGTTGAGCAGGTGATTGTGGTTGCAGTCGCGAATCTTTTCAATGGCGACGAACTGGCGGGGTTCATCTTATGCCCTCAAATTCTCCACCTGGCACCTGCGATTGGGTAATTGGGAGGTGTCTTCGAAATTCGAATACAAAATCGACGTTTACCATGGTTCCAAGCAATGCTAGCTATGTAGTACCTTCCCCCTTGCCTGTTTGGAAGTTGCTCTCAGTCCATTCGTCCACTATTACCCGGCCGCCCGTTCCAGTTATAGGATCAAATATTGAGCATGATTCATAACAATGAGATGACAGAACCTCCGAAAACGACTGGCAGTATTGATATGGTCCGAAATGGATGATGGCAAACCGATGAGGAATATACTATCGGAAACGACGGGTAGATGCCATTTAGAATGGGTTGGTAGCTGGCATTACCGGCCAATCCGGGTGGCGCGCCTTCCCACTAGTGGTTTTTACTTGTAAATTTTTGACAACCTCCTTCTTGTACTCGACCACAAAGCGCCAAATGCCTATCCAATCCAGTCTCTCTACTCGAGGGTCAGGTTTATGTATTCTAAGTCTCGGTAAGTAGTACTTTCTTTGTGTGCTGGTCTATTCTGATTCTTCCCCAGATTCTGGTGGGCCACGAGGCCTATCGCAACTCACAACATTGACACAACTGATGCACCGGCTGAACTATGACACTCGGGATGATCTAACAAAGCGACCCTGCGATTTCTTTGATATGATTGGCGGTGTGGGAAGTGGCGGGTGTGTGCAAATTTTTCGTGAGACCGTCAATTCGGAGCTCATGTATATGCAGGTTTATCGCCATTATTCTCGTCATATTAGGGCTTACTGCCGAGGAAGCTCTCGACGAGTTTATCAATTTATCCACCAATGTTTTGGACAAGCCCGACGTAGACGCCGAAACTCGGACTGTAGCTCTCAAGCAATATATCGATGGACTGCTGGAAAGGCATGAAGTAGATCCTAATATTCGCATACTGGACTCAAGTCATCGTTCAACGGACTGTAAACTGTATGTTAAAGACCATTTCTGACGGGAGTCACCTGACCTGTCGTAGGGCTACTCTTGTATCGTACAAGGGCCACGCTGGGTCTACATGCGTTCTAAGAAACTATTCTGTCCGCAAAGAGCAAACTCCCAACCTCGCTATCGCCGACGCACTGATGGCTACTCTCGCGACTCCACCCATGTTTATCCCAACTCAAATTCTCAAGGACGCCGCAACGTTTGAATATATGGGCGCAGATTGGGCTCTCAGTAATCCCGTAGAGGAGATCATCGCCGAGGCCCATGATACACTTGGTGCGGAGCAGAGAGTAGCTTGTCTCTTAAGCCTTGGCTGTGGTCATTCTGGCGTCTTTGCTGCTCCTAATGGCCCCCAACCCGTGGCTTGGAACGAGTTTCTGGAAAGCTTGGTTACAGACAGCGAGCGAAAGGCAAACGGAATCGACTCGCGAATGGGTCATTTAGGGTTTTATTATCGATTCAGCGTCAGCAATGGGTTGGAAAGAACGAGCAAGAATCGTCCAGGAGATATTGTGACGCACACTCAAGCATATCTCGATGATGCCACAGTCTCACGAAAGATGGATGCTTGTGCAGAATCGCTTCGGATACGAGATGGATTGTCGTCGTTGGAGCAGCTCCGTAGGTCAAGTCTCTTCTTCTATTCTATCTTCTACTCACATCTCTTTTTAGATCATACAGGCGGCAGAATCACCTTTTCCCCGCAGCTTCCTCCTGTGACAACGTCTTTTGTGATGCGGAAGAAACCATGGGAGTTTGTCAAGAAGGTACTACTCGATGATAGTAACTTTGATGATAAAGATGGACCGAGGATGTTGATAGTAACTGGGATCGGAGGCTGTGGAAAGTCCCAGCTGATGCTCAAGTTCATAAAAGAGTATCGCTCGAGGTGAGATATCTGACACTTTCTTGCGTCTTCATCTCACGTTCCAAAGGTTCACATTCCGAATATTCATTGATGGGAGTAGCGAAGACCGAATCCGTGCGGACATTTTACGAAATGTGCGATCGTTGGGAATCGAACACTCTCAAAAAAGCTTCGAAGACTGCCTCCTCTTCCTTTCTCAGCCATTGCCAAATGGTATGTGGCTACTGGTATACGATAATGTGGACGACCCCGACCTCGATCTATCTTCCTTTCTTCCTCGCGGATATTCATGCGGGGCCGCTATCACCTCTCGCAATGGCCTACTGGGTGAACTTCACCCCAAAGGTCACCTTCCGCTCGATATTATGGAACTGGAAGAGGCCGTCGAACTTCTTCTCTATGGACATGCCAACTCCCATAATGCCACCGATCAAGCTCGGACAGACGCGATTGCAATCGCGGAAGCACTTGGGTGTCTACCCATCGCACTACAGCAAGCGAGTGCTTATATGCGGCAGACAAAATGCTCAGCCCGGAAGTACCTCGAACGACTGTCTATAAGCCGGGATACACTGCTTCGCCGACCAATCAAGCACCAGTTAGATTCTCAAGCAATTTCTACATATGCAGCTTTCGATACTTCATTCCCAAGGCTTCCCAAGAGTAGCCAAAAAGTACTCCAATTTCTATCGTACTTTCACTGGAGTGGATTCCCACTGGAACTGGTAGTACTTGCCGCTCAAAACCAGTTCTCAAAGTATGAAGAGACCATCGCTCCACATGCAGATGATTTCTATATTGGAAAGAGTCTGCTAGAAGATATATTCTTGATCAATGGAGAATGGGATATCACAAACCTGGACGCGATGACCCTCTCCCTTCAGAATTATTCGCTCATATCAGTGATACCTGGCGTGGACACGCTGCTACTCCAAATGCATCCTCTGGTGCACGAATGGGCACAGACATGCATCCCAGAGAATGAAGCACACGGCTATCAGTCTGCGGCCATTCTTCTTCTGGCTCTGGGTGCACGCCAGGATCGTACAGCTGCGACACAATACTTGGCGAGTCATGTAAATCACATGTCCTCACTGTGGAAGCAGTTAAGTTTGAACAATGCAACTGCATTCCGATCCATTCTCGAGGCAAACGGAATATATCGGGGCGCACTACAGTTGCAGGAAATGATACTAGAAGAAGTGCGAAAGCGCCCTGATATAAACGACGAGAAGATGTCGGGTCATTTGCTAGTATTGGCAGGCCTATATCGGAGTTCAGGAAAGTTGAACGAGGCCGAATCGCATAGCAAGGAAGCGCTGAAGCTCAGGGAGGAGATATTAGGAGAGCAACATCCTGATTCCATCGCCGCGTCGAACGAGCTTGCTCTCACCTATCGCGATCTAGGGAGAATGAAGGAAGCCGAGGCACTTCAGCAGGAGGTGTTGAAGCTCCGGAGAGAAATTCTAGGAGACCTGCATTCGGATACCATTACTGCGGCGGACAATCTCGCATCCACCTATATCAAATTAGGGAGACTGAATGATGCAGAGGTACTTCAAAAGGAGGTGCTGAGGGTAAGGAAAGATAATTCGGGAGAGCACCATCTCGACACCATCACGGCATCGAGCAATCTCGCAGAAACCTATCATGCTTTAGGGAGGTTGAACGAAGCCAAGGAACTTCGCCAGGAGGTGCTGAGGTTCAGGAAGGAGATTCTGGGAAATCGACATCCCCATACCATTATGGCATCGAGCAATCTCGCAGAAACCTACCATGCTTTAGGAAGGTTGAACGAAGCTGAGGCACTTCTCCAGGAGGTGCTGGGGGTCAGGAAAGGGGTTTTGGGAGACTATCACCCAGATACAATTCGTGCGGCGTACTTTCTCGCTACTACCTATCGCAATTTGGGGAAATTGAGCGAAGCCGAGGCACTTCAAACGGAAGTGGTGAAGCTCAGAAAGAAGATTTACGGAGAGCGACACCATGACACCCTCAAGGCATTAGGCAACCTCGCGGCCGTTTATCGCGAGTTGGGGAGACTGAACGACGCCGAGACAATCCTAGTGGGAGCACTGAAGCTTGGACAGGAGATTATTGAGGAATATTATTCGCAAGCAATCAATGTCTCCCGTGCGCCTGCGATTTCTTCCAACGAGTCTGGGACACTTAAAGACACAGAACAACCCCTCGAACAAGTACTCAAAGACAAAGTGAAAGCTCAGAGTGAACGCCATCCGTTTCTCCTTCTCGGGTCCAGTGAGCTGTCCGTCGTGCTTCGCCTTCAGGGAAGGTTATCCGAAGCTGAGGCACTTGCATCAGAAGTTCTACGACTTCGAATAAAGCATTTCGGAGATCAGAAGTACCAGACTCTCCTCGCCTCTTATCGACTTGCTGCAGTCTATCAAGACCAAAAACGCTTCAATAAGGCAGAAACACAATTATTGGGTACACTCGACTCCATGCAAAACACACTGGGGAGCAACCACCATCATACTACGGCAGCAATGGTACTTCTAGCAAGGATTTATTGTTCTCTGAACAAATTTGACCTCGCTCGTGAGCTGCTCGCCACAGCCGAACCTATCATCTCCGAAACACTCGGTAAAACTCATCCCCAGTACCTTGAGCTACAAGAAATGGTGTCTAGCCTTTCTACACTCGGCACCGTATCCGATAAAACAAAGCCCCTTCATGTCCCAGAAACCTCCCCGACTACTCAAACACCTCTGGCCACGGACCCCATTGTGGGCGAAAAAGGTTCCCGGAACTTAGTTATGACCACTGAATCTATCTTATTAATAGTGACGTTGACTTCGATGATAGGATTTACATTGTACATGTCTCGACGACGATAATAGTAATACAGATGATTCGATTGTTGCATTTGCCGTGATTCTAACGACGATATTTAATCCAGGATAATTTCATGCTAAAATACCGCGTAAATCACCTTTTCACACTTCACACTTACATTGGAATATGACAATGTATAATCCCGGAAGTCGTGAAGTTGTTGAGACAAAGGAAATAGAACAGCGTCTAGAAACGAGGTTTCATGAGCACATGCATGCGAGATTATGGATTGGAGTGTCTTCTCCGAATAATTGCCGAAGCCAACCATACTATTAATCAGACACAATATCATTCGGCCTACAGCAACGTTCTTTAGTGATTCTGGCACATGTCCTTGTTCACATCCTGATACGATTTTAACATGCATTGACCATACGCTGCTGCTCTTTGAGCAGGTGATCGTGGTTGCAGTCGCGAATCTTTTCAATGGCGACGAGTTGGTGGGTCTCATCCTATGTCACCTGGTCCCAATGGCGGTGCCATCTCAGGCTTATCCCATTCTCCTACCTGCCGTCTCGGCTTGCCTGGTCTGGGGCAAACTTAAAAAGCCGAAGTCCTCGACTTCGATTGGCTCCGCTCAATTTGGCGAGTGAGCCATCCGGTAGGAGAATGGTATTATCCTGAAGGATGTCCATTTTCAAATTAACCGTTTGCCACAGCTTCATGCAAAGCTCGTTACGTGATATCTTCCGTCGTGCCCGTTTATCCGAAACTGGTCTCAGTGCATTCGTCCATTAGCTACAACTCGACACCTGACAAACACACTTTTGCCTTAAATCTCCGAGTTTCTTGGTAAGATGCTATCTTCATTGTCAAGTTGCGAATGACCACTCACATGGGAGGATAACGAGCCATGGATCAAACACCGTCGTACACCTAAATGACCAACCAGGAGTACGCAAAAGCGGTGCTTTGGCAGAGCCACGCCATATGCGCGAGGGCCTAGCCCTGTTATGGATCGAGATGTGCAACCTCCTGCTTCCACCAAACCACAAGCGCCAAATATCCACCCAATCTAGCCTTGCTACATCCATCGTGGCACGCTTTTCACCTAAATAGCCAACCAGGAGTGTGCAAAAGCTGTGTCCTTGGCAGAGCCACGCCACCTGTGCGAGGGCTTGTTATAAATCAGCCTCCTTCCTGCACCAAACCACAGGCACGAAAATGCCTATCCAATCCAATGTTACGACTCGAGGGTCAGGTTTGTGCTTGCTAAGTCTCGGTAAGTGTCGCTTCTTCAGTGTGCTAATCTACTCTGATTCTTTCTCCAGATTCTAGTGGACCACGGGGCATTTCTCAACTTACAACTTTGGTACAACTGATGCACCGGCTGAACTATGACTCCCATGATGATCAACCAAGCCGACCGTGTAATACATTTGACATGATTGGTGGTGTCGGAAGTGGCGGGTGCGTGCAAATTGCTGCTGAGTTACTGCTGAGGTCATCGACCCTAAGCTCATGTGTATCCATGATACCCAGGTTTATCGCCATTATTCTCGTCATATTTGGACCTACTGCAGAGAAAGCTCTCGATGAGTTTATGAGTATACGCATCAATGTTCTGGAAAAGTGGGATGTAGACGTTGAAACTCGGACCGCGGCTCTCAAGGAATACATCGAGCGACTGCTGGAAAGATATGGGATAGATCTTGATAATCGTATACTCGACTCGGGCCATCGTTCAATGAACTGTAAATTGTACGTTGGCGACCATTTCCAACGGGAGGCTTCTGACTAGTCGTAGGGCTATCCCTATATCGTATAGGCATCATGCTGGGTCTACATGCGTTCTCAGAAACTACTCTGTTCGTAAGGAACAGACTCCTAACCTCACTATCGCCGAGGCGTTGATGGTTACTCTCGCTACCTTGCCCATGTTTACCCCCACCCAAATTCTCAAAGATGCCGCGACATTTGAATACATGGGTGCGGATTGGACTCTCAGTAATCCAGTAGAGGAAATTATCACCGAAGCATATGAGGCACTTGGCGCGGAGCAGAGGGTGGCTTGCCTCTTAAGCCTCGGTTGTGGTAATCCTGGAGTCTTTGTAGCTCCTACAGAATTCGGTACGGTCGCCTGGAAGGAGTTCTTAGAAGTCCTGGTCACAGACAGCGAGCGAAAGGCAAAAATGATTGACTGGCGGATGGGACATCTAGGATTCTATCACAGGTTCAGCGTTAGCAGTGGGCTCGAGCGAACAACTACGACAACGTGTATTCACCCTGTAAATACTGTGACGCACACGCAAGTATACCTCGACGACGCCACAGTGTCACGAAAAATGGATGCTTGTGCAAAATCGCTTCGAATACGAGATGGGGTATCATCGTTGGAGCAACTCCGTAGGTTGATTATCTTGTTTTGGCTATCCCCTACTCAGATCACTTTTAGAGCACACAGGCGGCAGGACGACCCTCTCTCCGCAGCTTCCTCCACTGACGACTTCGTTTGTGATGCGGAAAGAGCCATGGGAGTTTGTTAAGAAGGTACTACTCGATGATGGGAACCGCAGTGATAAAGATGGGCCTAGGATGCTGATAGTAACTGGGATCGGAGGTTGCGGAAAGACGCAGCTGATGCTCAGGTTTATGAAAGAGTATCGATCCAGGTAGGGCATTTGACTCTTTATTGCATTTTTATCTCACATTCCAAAGGTTCACATCCCGAATTTTCATTGACGGAAGCAGCGAAGACCGAATCCGCGCGGACATTCTACGAAATGTGCGCTCCCTAGGAATTGAGCATTCTCAAAAGAGCTTCGAGGACTGCCTCCTCTTCCTCTCTCAGCCACTGGAAACCTGCATGTGGCTACTGGTATACGATAATGTTGACGACCCCGATCTTGATCTATCCTCTCTTCTCCCTCGAGGAGACTCGTGTGAGATCGCTGTCACTTCTCGTAACAGTCTACTGGGCGACCTCCACCCCGAGGGCCATCTTCAGCTCGGTATCATGGCACTACAAGAAGCCGTTGAGATCCTTCTTTATGGATATACTGACCCTCATAATCAAACTCGGATAGACGCAGCTACAATCGCAGAGGCACTTGGATGCCTACCAATTGCACTGCAGCAAGCACGTGCTTATATGCGGCAGACGAAAGGCTCAGCCCGGACGTACTTTGAGAGGCTATCTACAAACCGAGAAAAAGTACTTCGCCAGCCAATCAAGTATCAGTTGGATTCTCGGGCAATCTCTACATACGCAGCCTTCGAGACTTCTTTCTCCAAGCTTCCTGAGAGCAGCAAGAAAGTACTCCGATTGCTATCGTGTTTCCACTGGAGTGGATTCCCACTGGAACTAATAGTACTTGCCGCTCAAAACCAGTTCTCAAAGTATGAAGAGACCGACGCCCCACACACAGACGATTTCGATATTGGAAAGAGTGTACTGGAGGATATATTCCTGATAAATGGAGAATGGGATGTCACCAATCTAGACATAATGATCCTCTCCCTTCGGAACTATTCACTCGTGTCGGTGATATCTGGCGTGGACACTCTATTACTGCAGATTCACCCTCTAGTGCACCAATGGGTGCATACATGCACTCCAGAGAAGGAAAAACACGACTATCAACCCGCGGCCATTCTTCTTCTGGCTCTCGGTGCGCGCGATGAACGTACGCCTGCAACACAGTACTTGGCGAGTCATGTGACTCATATGTCCTCACTGTGGAGGCAGTTGAGTCTGAACAATGCAACTGCATTCAGATCCATTCTCGATTTAAATGGAGTCTATCAGGGCGCCATGGAACTACAGGAACTGATAATGGAAACGCTAAGACAATGCCCAGATATATGTGACGAGAAATTGCAGCAAAACGCATGGTATTTAGCAGACCTATATTCTAAATTAGGGAGGTTGAACGAAGCGGAGGCACTTCAAACGGGCGTGCTGAAGCTCAGTAAGGACAGCCTGGGAGAGCACCATCCCGATACCATTACTTCTTCAAACAATCTTGCAATTACCTATCGCACGTTGGGGAGGTTGGAGGAAGCCGAGGGACTTCAAAGTGAGGTGCTGGAACTCAGGAAGGAGATACTTGGAAAGCGCCATCCCGATACCATTAGTGCGTCGGAAAGTCTCGCAAACACTTATCGTGATTTGGGGAGATTACACGAAGCCGAGGCACTTCAAAGAGACGTACAAAATCTCAGGAGAGAGATTCTGGGAGAGCGCCATCCCGATACCATTGGTGCATCAAACAATCTTGCAATCACTTGTCGCAAATTGGGAAGGTTAAACGAAGCCGAGGCGCTCAAGACGGACGTATTGATGCTCAGCAGGGAGATTCTGGGAGACCGCCATCCTGATACCATTTCCGTCTCGAACAATCTCGCTCTCATCTACTGCGATCTGGGGAGGCTGAGCGAAGCCGAGGCACTTCAAAGGGACACGCTGAAGCTCAGCAAGGAGATCTTGGGCGAACGTCATCCCGAGACCATCAGGGCGTTGAGCAATCTTGCAGTCATTTGTCGCGAATTGGGGAGACTGAACGAAGCCGAGACAATTTTGACGGGAGCACTAAAAGTTGGAAAGGAGATCCTCGAGCAATATCACCTACAAACAAGCAGTGCTTTCCATCACCCTGAGATCTTCTGCAGCAAGGCCCGAACGCTTAAAGTCACAGAGCTGGAACAAGTTTCCAGAGACAGAGGAAGGAGTCAGGCTGAACGTCATCCGCTTATCATCCTCGCGTCGAGCGATCTGACCACCGTGCTACGTCTTCAAGGAAAATTACATGAAGCGGAGGTACTTGCAGAAAAAGTCCTACAGCATCAATCAGAGCTTTTCGGGGATCAGCATCATGATACTCACTTCTTCTCCTACCGGCTTGCTGCAATTTACCATGACCAGGGACGCTTCAACGAGGCGGAATCACGACTGTTGGACGCAATTGATCCCATGCAAAAGATACTGGGAAGTAAACATCATAAAACGACTGCCATAATGCTACTGCTGGCAAAAGTTTATCGTTCTCTTCACAAGATTGACGACGCTCGTGAGCTGCTTACGGCAGCCGAACCCATTATCTCCGATACACTGGGTAATACTCATCACCAATATCTCGAACTCCAACAAATTCTTTCCAGCCTTCCTACTCTCGTTTCCATACCCGACGCAACACCTCCTATATCCCAGAAACCACTTCAGCTACTCAAAAACCTTTGGCTACGAGGCCAATTATGGGCGAAGAAGTTTCTCGGGGCCTGTTTTTGATCACAGAATACATTTTTTGATCGCGTCCTTGATTTTGGTGCTAGGATTTGTATCGTACATGTCTTGAAGACGGTGAATTGTAGTGTAGACAATTTGAATTATTGTAGCGCCCTGAGTTTGATGTGACGAGACTTAGCGTAGGATGATTTCATGCCAAAACGGACGCGTAAATCAACATTTTTCATATGGTCACCATGCATACGGGAACGGTACGACTTCGGAAGTTATGGAGTTGCCGGAATGAAGACGGTAATGTGGCGTGGACCGCGACCGAGGTTTCATGAGTACATGCACGAGGAAGGTGAAAAACTAGAGCTTATTCTCGGGAAATTGGTAGAGGATTGAATCATCTAGGGAGAACGGCCAAGCCAAAGATGAGAATTGAACTCAACTCCAACGTGAAAATAAAATGCTGATTTTACAATCCGACTATCGTATCAGTTGTGAGTCGTTTCAATGCCGAAGAGTAGATACGGCGAGGTTCATCTTTTCCTGTCGACGTGCAAGGGATAGGGACCCCTTACAAGACTTCGTGAGTTTTCCCTAGCTATGCGGCTGGATGCGGTTGGCTCACCCGCATAACGGCATAGGCATATGTGATGGCTTGAGGGACTTGGGGCGATTTAGTCTAGTGGTCGACTGGGTTGGTGCGAATCCAACCCGTTCCATTTAAGGTTCCCTAGCGATCGTTACACGACGTCGGCCCACTTGAGGGACCGGGGTCAGTGCGGAATTCTCTTCTGTTGTATTTGACGTTCCGGCTACGGCAGAAAGTGGATCTGCTAAAACGAGAAACGGGCGAGCTGAGAGGTGGCCGGAGCGGAAGAATCGTGCACCGGAAAATGGCCCATCACAAATTTATAGAAATGTCCATTCGACCGATCAAATACTTCGCAATAATCGTGAAGAACTGCCTCAATTTGATAAATTCCAGGCAAGATCGGGATATGCATGGGTTGTGGCACCCGCCGAATTACAAATAATGACATATACAGAATAAGACCCAGGTTTAACAAGGAACATATAGTGAAAGAAATAAAGACATGATCACAAGGCATCCGGAGCCATCGGATACCAGGGTATCGGGTCGCAAGCTGGGCATGGATAAATGAGGAGGCGAGAGGGGTTAGATCTCAACGTTGGAAACCCAAAGAGTATTGGCCACGGAGAAGATGGAATACGAGTAAAAGGACTTGGGATCAAGTTCCCATGGATCTCGGGGTTGAGGAAAGTGTTGCAAGATTCGAGAGATGCCCAATCCACTGCTTGCCCTCCTCTTTCCACGTGGTCTCGGGATAGACGAACGCGAAGATGCGACTGTCTTTTGAACCATAAGTGCTGGCTGCAGGCGTTTCGATGGGCTAGAGGGATATGCGACGCTCGACGCAAAGGAGATCATGCGCATAGCCTTGTTTGCTTTCCCATTGTTCGATGCCTTGTTCATCTTGACGATTACGGGGATCTGAGATGGCTCCAGGGTCCTGGTTGGGATGGGAGTTGGGCTCAAGTTGACAGGAAGATACTGTGGAGATTGAAAGTCCCTTCCACTCCAGGCGAGGCAGAGGTAGGCTGAACGAAGATGGTGAGTGGCAAGCTGAGGTTCAAATGAGAAATGAGTACGAACGTTTAGCCCGTTGAGGAGTCAACTCATCCTCTGACCAGCCCTCTCCGTAGGAGGGAATACGCCCTGCATAGATCGAGAAGATGCTGTAGCTTCAGATTGATCTAAGACACTTGAACGTCCGCTAGAACTGGTATTCCCGGAATCCTTGACGGAAATGGGCAGAACCGATGCCAATTGTTCGGCTGACGATCCGTCATGACTTGCCCCTCCAATTTGTGAAATCACATTATCCCTGTCGGTAGACCATCTTCCTAACGTGACTATAGGAGGGATTCCTTGACCATAGAATTCGCCTGGCTGCGACCAGGATGAGCGCGTCCAAAGGATGCAGATTCGGCTTCGTTATGATGCACAGGCACCATATTTCCCGCCTTGTCCGAATTTGGCGAATGGTTCAGGATGTTGTTGGCACCGAACACCTGTGGAAAAGGTCAGAGATTTGTCAATGCCAAGGTACCCCACTCACAGTGGACGACTCAGGCCGAGGGACACGACCAGCGTTCTTGTATCGAACGGCGGGTTTGGTCTTGTACCATTTGCTTTTGTTTGGAATGATCGTCGACCCTGACGAGAAGCAAGACTTGAGGTGTCTTTCTTCAAAAGCGGCTCGAGTAACAATAGGTTCAAATTCGAACTTGAGATCAATCTAGAGAGGATTAGAAATGACACAGCCCCATATGCATGGTGATTTCGCACCTTAGGCGACGAAGTGTTAGACGCGGAGCCATCTGTCTTTGGAGAATGGTAGGCCTTCAGTCTTGCTCTTGGGAAAGCACACAACGATTCGGGGGTATTATGGGAGTTCGTGTCCTGTGTTGACGACGGAGACAGCCGTTCACGAGTACCAGTGAACAAGATGGGCCGAGAAACTACGCGATGCTGCTGGGCGGAATCGAACACGCAATGGACTTGGACTAGGAGATGTCGTATATACCATTATATTAGCGAGGGAAGGTGAACTTATGATGAGGAGTGGTGCGAGACGAGGACGAGGGTTCCTATTTTGCGAGGTTGACGAGGCAATCTCAATCACCGATGGACTAGCGGCTACAACTTCTCGATCATGTTCAAGGGAATTAGGAGTGTTGACAAATGTAGTCTCGTCAAGTGTGGTTGCACCGAGGGAGTTTAGGGACGCCGGAGATGGCATGAGTGGAAACGGGAACTCGGTAAGTGATGATGAGGTATCTAAACGGCAAAATTAGCTACTACTAAGAGATTTACCTACAACATACCTTGCCTAGAGGATACGGGAGAGGATAAGTTCGGCGAATCGCTCTCTCGGCTGCTCCCCGCATAGTCCCTGCTATCACCAACAACGCCGGGCGCACGTTCAAAGAACCCTTTTATGTCCTTGGATAGCTTCAGTACTTCCACCACATGCTACGAACACGGGGTTAGACGCCGACACCAGAAGGAGCGATGGGTAGACACACCTGACGTCCGGTTCTGGCAAGTTCAAAGAGTCATTTAATCTTGAGTTGAATCACATTGTGCTCTTCCTGCGGAGTGGGTTAGTATGCGACACCAATCCATCACCAGAAACGTAACATACGCGCGAGAACTTCTGGGCGAGAACCTCTGGGCAAGGTGTGGATGGGCACGGTGTCGGCATTCTTCTGCGTACGTGATACCTTCCGATTGGATCTATCAGACCAAACTCGGTGACGGCTGAGGTGAGTGGCGATGTAGCCTCGGGTTTTAGTGGTGAGCTTGAACCATCTCCATCGTCATTGAACGAAGGATTATAACGGGTTTCGCTTGCAAATTCAGAAGAGGTAGCACTGAGACTATGATACGGTCGGCATTGGCGTCAGCCACAAGGCATGATAAAATTCACGGGTATGGTTCACGGTGAACGGGATCTGTATTGAATGAATCATCGATGCTCGTGTGTTCGTGGGTATCGCGTACTGTTGTGAATGTGGAAAACGTCGGAGACGCTGTAGATGTCGCTGGTGAATCTGCCCTCATTGCGCCTGTCGATCCTGATAAGCCATGGTGACGCAACAACAGTAGTGGTCGCTGTTGTACTCGTTGCGTCCCATGAGACAGGAAAGACATTTGGAGTGGTAGAGGACCAAGTTACTAGGAGCTCCGGTGACGCTCACTTTCGTCCTTTTCGTAGTGACCAGCGAGGTGAAATAAGTTTCTTTTTGGTATTGATTTTTGAGATTTATTTCGATTTATGGCTGATTTATTCACAGCTGGAGGCTCATTCCTCCACTGGTGTCGAAGGCCTCCCGACTTTTGGGCGAGTTCCTTCCTCGTGATATCACCATTTACGCTTCATCTAGAATAACAGTCAGAACTTAATCATTTTTAGGTAACTTTAGCCCCGTACCGCCGTCTGAACACAGTCTTTGAATGCGAGAAACTCTTTCTGGCACATGTCCTTTTTCACATCCTGATACGATTTTAACATGCGTTGAGCATACGTTGCTGCTGTCGTTGAGCAGGTGATTGTAGTTGCGGTCGCGAATCTTTTCAGTGGTCACAAGTTGACCAGGTTCATCTTGTGCTATTGGCTTCACCACCCGCGAGGCACCATCACAGTATTATCCTTGGAAATCCCCAGTTACATAAAACCCCAATTTTTTTCAATCAAGATGTAGCCCCAAGCAAAGCTAAGTGTATAACCCTCTCCCTTATTGGCTCCAGTACATCCGTCCATTGGCCGCCTGTTTTCCGGTAATGTGCCAGCCTCCTCCAGCCTCTTTCTTGAACCCGACCACAAGCGCCAATGCCCCTCCAATCTAGCCTTGCGACCCGAGGGTCAGGCTTATGCCTTCTGAGTCTTGGTGGGTCTCATATCTTTAGTGTGCCGGGCTGCTCTGATCATTTCTCCAGATTCTGGTGGACCACGAGGCGTATCCCAACTCACAATTTTGTCACAGTTGATGCACCGGCTGAATCACGACTCCCACGACGATAAAATAAACCGACCTTGTGATGTATTCGATATGATTGGTGGCGTTGGAAGTGGCGGGTGCGTGCAAATTGCTTCAGAGGTCGCCAACTCTGAGCCTATATTTATCCAGCTTTATCGCCATTCTTCTCGTCATATTCGAACTTACTGCCGAGAAAGCTTTGGATGAGTTTATTGATCTATGTGTCAATATTTTGGACAAGGGGGATATAGACGCCGAAACCCGGACCGCGGCTCTCAAAAAATACATCGACGGACTGCTGGAAAGGCATGAGATAAATCAAAAGACTCATCTCCTCGACTCAAGTGATCGTCCTGTGAGCTGTAAAGTGTAAGTCGTTGACCATTTCCGGGAGCAAACGTCTGACTTGCGTTAGGGCTATCCCGATATCGTACAAGCAACATGCCGGGTCTATATGCACCCTTAGAAACTACTCTGTCCGCAAAGAGAAGGCTCTCAACCTCACTATTGCCGAGGCGCTGATGGCTACTCTCGCAACCCCCCCGATGTTTACGCCCACTCAAGTTCTCAAGGACGCCGCAACATTTGAATATATGAGCGCGGATTGGACGCTCAGTAACCCAATAGAAGAAATCATAGCCGAGGCGCATGAGACACTCGGCGCGGAGCAGAGAGTAGCTTGCCTTTTAAGCCTCGGCTGTGGTCACCCCGGCGTCTTTTCAGCTCCCATAGATTCCCAAATCGTCGCCTGGAACAAGTTTCTGGAAAACCTGGTCACAGGCAGTGAGCAAAAGGCAAAAGGAATTGACTCGCGGATGGGCCATTTAGGGATCTATCACAGATTCAGCGTCAGTAGTGGGCTCGAGAGAACATCCACGACAATACCGATTCAACCAGGAAATACTGTAACGCACACACAAGTATATCTCGACGACGCCACAGTGTCACGAAAGATAGACGCCTGTGCAGAATCGCTTCGGATACGAGATGGGATATCGTCATTGGAGCAACTCCGTAGGCCAATGATTTTGTTCTACTTTACCCTCTACTCACACCTCCTTTTAGAGCACACAGGCAGAAGGGCAACCCTCTCTCCGCAGCTCCCTCCACTGACAACCTCTTTTGTTATGCGGAAGAAACCATGGGAGTTTATCAAGAAGGTACTACTCGATGACAATAACTTCGATGATAAAGATGGACCGAGGACACTGATAGTAACTGGGATTGGAGGCTGCGGAAAGACGCAGTTGATGCTCAAATTCTTGAAAGAGTATCGGTCGAGGTAAGATATTTGACTCTTTCTTGCCTCCTTATCTCATACTCCAAAGGTTCATTTCCCGAATCTTCATCGACGGAAGCAGCGAAGACCGAATTCGTGCGGACATTCTAAGACATGTGCGTTCGTTGGGAACCGAACATTCTCAAAAAAGCTTCGACGACTGCCTCATCTTCCTCTCGCAGCCCCTGCCAACCGGCATGTGGCTACTGGTATACGATAATGTGGACGACCCCGGCCTCGATCTATCCTCTCTCCTCCCTCGAGGAGACTCATGCGCAGTCACAATCACGTCTCGCAATGGTATATTGGGGGATCTTCACCCCGAAGGTCACCTTCGGCTCGATATTATGGAACTGGGGGAAGCCGTTGAACTCCTTCTCCACGGATATCCCGACCTCCATAACACCGCCGATCAAGCTCGGATAGACGCGACAGCTATTGCCGAAGCTCTTGGTTGTCTACCGATTGCACTACAGCAAGCACGTGCTTATATGCGACAGACAAAATGCTCAGCACGCACATACCTCGAACGGCTGTCTACAAGCCGAGCGAAATTACTTTGCCAGTCAATTAAGCACCAATTAGATTCTCGGGCAATCTCTACATACGCTGCTTTCGAGACTTCGTTCTCGAGGCTTCCCGAGAGTAGCCAGAAGTTGCTCCGACTATTATCGTACTTCCATTGGAGTGGATTTCCACTAGAACTGGTAGTACTTGCTGCTCGAAACCAGTTCTCAAAATATGAAGAGATCGACGCTCCACACGCAGATAATTTCTATATTGGAAAGAGTGTACTAGAGAGTATATTCCTGCTTAATGGAGAATGGGACGTCACCAATCTAGACGCGATGACCCTCTCCCTTCAAAATTATTCGCTTGTATCAGTGACGTCTGGCGTGGATACGCTATTACTTCAAATGCACCCTTTGACGCATGAATGGGTTCATGCATGCATTGCAGAGAATGAAGCAAACGGCTACCAGTCTGCGGCCATTCTTCTTCTGGCTCTCGGTGCGCGCGACGATCGTACAGCTGCGACACAGTACTTGGCGAGCCATGTGAATCACATGTCCTCACTGTGGAAGCAGCTGAGCCTGAACAATGCGACGGCATTCCGATCCATTCTTGATTCAAATGGGATCTACCACGGCGCGATGGAACTACAGGAACTGATTATGGAAACATCAAGACAACACCCATATATGAGCGATGAGAGAATACAGAATACTTCATGGGTTCTGGCAGTCCTATACTCTAAAGTAGGGAGGTTCGACGAAGCCGAGGCGCTTCAAAGGGAGGTGCTGAATCTCAGCAAGGAGATCCGGGGAGAGCGCCATCCCGACACCATCACTGCGTCGAACAATCTCGCTCTCGCCTATCGCAACTTGGGGAGGTTTGACGAAGCAGAGGTACTTCAAAGGGAGATGCTGAAGCTCAGCAAGGAGATTCTGGGAGAGCGCCATCCCGATACCATCACTGCATCGAACAATCTCACAGTCACCTATCGTGACTTGGGGAAGTTTGACGAAGCCGAGGCACTTCAAACGGACGTGCTGAAGCTCAGGAAGGAGATTCTGGGAGACCGCCATCCTGATACCATCTCTGCGTCGAACAACCTCGCAATCACTTGTCGCGACTTGGGGAGGTTTGACGAAGCCGAGACACTTCATACGGACGTGCTGAAGCTCTGCAAGGAGATTCTGGGAGAGCGCCATCCCGATACCATCTCTGCGTCGAACAATCTCGCTCTCACCTATTGCGACTTGGGGAGGTTTGACGAAGCCGAGGCAATTCAAAGAGAGGTGCTGAAGCTCGGTGAGGAGATTCTGGGAGAGCACCATCCTTCTACCATCTCTGCGTCGGACAATCTCGCTCTCACCTATTGTGACTTGGGGAGGTTTGACGAAGCCGAGGCGCTTCAAAGAGAGGTTCTGAATCTCAGCAAGGAGATTCTGGGAGAGCGCCATCCTTCTACCATCTCTGCGTCAAACAATCTCGCTCTCACCTATCGCCACTTGGGGAGGTTTGACGAAGCCGAGGCACTTCAAAGGGAGGTGCTGAAGCTCAGCAAGGAGATTCTGGGAGACCGCCATCCCAATACCATCTCTGCGTCGA
>KN824323.1:138490-159235 GCA_000827415.1 Serendipita vermifera MAFF 305830
TGAGCCTCGGAAGGGAGACACTTGGCGAACATCATCCCTATACAATCAATATCTCTCATGATCTTGCAATTTCGTACAGCGAGTCCGGAAGGCTTAAAGACGCAGAAGGCCTCCTAGAACAGGTACTAAGCCGCAGAAGAATATCTCTGGGTGAAAAAAGCTTAGATACTATCCTCGCTTCGAGTGATCTGGCTGTCGTGTTTCGTCTCCAGGGCAGACTACCTGAAGCAGAGAAACTTGCAGCAGAGGTCCTACAGCTTCGATTGGAGCTTCTCGGAGATAAACATCACGAGACTCATCTCGCCTGCTACCGACTTGCTGCGGTCTACTACGATCAAGGACGGTTTAACGAAGCGGAAGCACAACTAGTGAGTACACTGGATTCCATGCGCAATATACTGGGAATCAATCACTATAAAACTACTGCCACAATGCTACTGTTATCAAAAGTTTATCGTTCTCTTAACAGGATTGATGACGCTCGTGAGCTGCTCGTGGCAGCCGAGCCGGCTATCTTCAATGCATTGGGTATCGTTCATCCCCAGTACCTTGAGCTACAAGAAACCCTGTCTAGCCTTCCTGCTCACGGTTCTGTATCCGATGCAACAGTGCCCCCTCATATCCCAGAAACCTCCCCGACTACTCAAACACCTCTGACCACGGATCCTATTATGGGCGAGAAAGGTTCCCGGAACTTAGTTGTGACTACTGAATCCATCTTATTGATGGTGACTTTGACTTCATTGCTCGGGTTTGCACTGTACATGTCTCGACGACGATTGTAGTGTAGACGATTTGAATTATTTTGTCTGCTCGGGTCATGAATCAACGTAATGCGCAGCTAACGCGTAAAATAATGCTTTGCATATCCTCACAGGAACGGTATGGCAATGTATAATGTCAGAAATCGTAAAGCTATTGGAGGGAAGAGAACATTGATACGAGGCTATCACAAACGGTGACGAATTATAAAGTTTCGACTTAGGCGATGGATAAATGACTGAACATCCTGGGAAGGAAGGACGGCAAGGCTAGAGTTTGAGGGTTGTGAAAGATGAAAACCAAGAGGTCAAAAGGTGAGTATTTTTTAATGTCACAATTCTTTGGCATGCCGACTAAACGAGTTGGTGGTCATAGTATGTAGTCAAGTTGTTAGGGTTGAGGTGTCATCTCGGAAGATGGATGATCATTTCGATGGTTAAAGCGGAGTCCAGATCTCAACCTTGTCTCTTGCTTCCGACTACCACTTTGTACCTATCGAATATATTCATTAGAAAATGTCAGTTTTCGGAATAGATTGATTATATTTGTGGGTCACTTGCTTTCTCCCATTATAACGCATCAAACGCCCTGTCGTCGGGGATATCCGCCTCGGCGTCTGGCCCTACTCTATCCGGTACACGCACTAGCAATAGCTATATCCTCTCTCATTAGACAGCGGGGGTAGTAACTTGCAACAGCCGTCGCCTTCTCGTCAGAATAGTCGGTCGCGAGATCTTGCCGAAGTCACACGGAAAAGCTCCCGAATCTTGTCCAACAAGTATTTAATTTCTCCTTTTGCCCTCCTCTCGACTCATTTCCATCAACTTTGCCTAGCCGAAAACGCTCCTCAACTAAAATGGACGTGCCATCTGTCCATGTCGTCTCTCGCGCTAGTGACTGGATTGCTAATTCCCAAGGCACGGAAAGTCGTGGAAGTATCCAATCGTAAAGGAAGCCGTCGGAGATGGGACGGGAACTCGTCGGTGGCGTCAGCGGGTTTCTCCTTGCAAGGCTTGGCCAAGATATATAAGTGCTACAACCGGACCGTATACTTCTATCAAGATCCCTCCCACATTGTGGACATCTTCGAGATGTTTTCCACGGCGCCATTCCTTTTCCTCCTCACCCTCATTTCGCTCACACTCGCTCAAAATGTCACATATGAAGCGGAGAACGGTGTTCTAGCTGGTGGAGCGATAGTTGATACCGCTATCACTGGTTTTTCGGGAAGTGGTTACGTCACAGGGTTCGAAAACGATACTCAGACTCTCACTCTCACCGTCAACGCTGCCACTGCAGGGAATTACAACATCTACGTGACCTATCAAGCTCCATATGGCGAGAAATACACTTCAATGTCCGTGAACGGCGCGGCTGCCGTCCAAATCTACTTCCCTGCTGGAACCTCTTTCGTCACGACCTCTAGCGGATACTATGCACTCACTGCCGGGGCCAATACAGTTGTGTTTACCGGGAGCTGGGGATGGTACCTCCTGGACAAGATCGACGTCTCGCCATACGTGCCACCCTCCGCCCCTCCACTCGTACCTATCAGTGCAACTGGAAATACCACCTACGAAGCCGAATATGGAACCTTGAGCGGAACAACCGTGGAAACTTCCATTACAGGCTTCACCGGGACAGGTTAGCGAGATAGCCTAGGCAGTTTATTTCATACTGACACAATCCCAGGGTATGTCACGAGCTTTGATTCTGCGAGTGACAGTCTCACCATCCCGGTGCTCGCGAATTCTACTGGGCTCTACGACTTTTTCGTCACATACAATGGACCCTACGGGGACAAGTACACCTCTTCCTCCTTGAATGGCGTACCCAATGGTGAAATCAGTTTACCTGCTACGACTGGCTTCGTCACGATTGCAGCGGGCCAGGTCCTCCTCGCTTCTGGCGTCAACAACATCACCTTCACCACCAGCTGGGGATGGTATCTCATCGACAGCATTACTTTCCGTGTTGCTGCTCCTCCTGCACCTCACCAGGTCACTGGCGCGTTGACCAACCCCAACGCTTCTGCGGCAGCAAAGAAGCTCATGGCGTACCTCCTTTCCCAATACGGCAAGCACTTCTTGTCTGGCCAGCAAGATCCCGCTTCATATGCGTGAGTCTATTTTGTTTCCAAGAGGGTTGATATTGTCCTGATCTCGATTCTGTACAGCTGGGTCCAAGCCAACATTGGCGAATCACCGGCTATCATCGGCCTAGACATGATTGACTACTCGCCCAGCCGTGTTGCGTTTGGTACCACCTCTCGGGCTGTCGAGGATGCTATTGCATTCGACGCAAACGAGACCATCGTCAACTTTTGCTGGCATTGGAATGCGCCGACAGATCTGATCAACACCGATGCTGAACGTACGTTTTCTTCATTTCCGTAATAAAGTCTCGGGAATATTGACTCTTTTCGTCTAGCTTGGTGGTCTGGATTCTACACGCACGCCACGACATTCGATCTCGCCGCCGCACTTGCAGACAAGAATGGAACAAAGTATGGACTTCTTATCAGCGACATGGACACCATTGCGCAGAAGCTGCTTCTCCTCCAAGCCGCCAACGTACCCGTCGTCTGGCGTCCACTTCACGAGGCTGAAGGTGGTTGGGTGAGCCGCTTTCATTCTTCAAGTATAATCTTTCATCTGACGTCTGCCTAGTTCTGGTGGGGTCGTGACCAGAACCCCGCACCGGCCAAGGAACTCTACCGTATCATGTACGACCGCTTCACCAACTACCACAAGTTGAACAACTTGATCTGGGTGTGGAACTCGGTCGCAGCCAGCTGGTACCCCGGAGATGATGTTGTCGATATTCTCTCGTATGACTCTTACCCATCTACTTCGGGAGATCATGGAGCCGTCAGTGGAAGATACAACGACCTTATCGCGTTGGGCCAGAACAAGAAACTCGTTACCCTTTCGGAAGTCGGCGAGATTCCGGACCCAGACTTGTTGCAAGTATACCACGCCGACTGGAGCTATTTTGTAACGTGGCAAGTCCATGTTGTTGGCACTAACCCAGTCGTTTTCTAACGACCTTTATCTCAGGGGTGGAGAATGGATCAATGGTGGGGTCCACAACTCGCTCGATTTCCTCAAGCATCTGTACTCTTCCAGCTACGTCTATAACTGGGACGACATTAAAGGATGGAAAGGAACCACAACCTCGACTTCGTCTACAAGCGCTTCACGAACGTCATCAACAAGTGCTTCTCGCACGAGTTCCACGTCGAAGACCAGCTCGACATCCAAGTCAAGCTCTACTTCAAAGACCAGTTCGACTTCCAAGACCAGCTCGACATCCAAGACTAGCTCTACGTCAAAGTCCAGCTCGACATCCAAGACGTCCAGTTCGTCGAGTGCCGTTCAAACCCAAGTTCTCTGGGGACAATGGTAATTAATTTATCATGCTCAAACATTGATGACGAGTGGCTGATGATTCGTTTCTTTTTAGCGGTGGAACGGGCTATACTGGTCCTACACAGTGCGGCTCAGGAGTCACTTGTGTCGCGGTTTCGCCACCATGGTACTACCAGTGCTTGATCCAATAAGGGAGTGGTGTGTGATAATAATACATGTGCATCGTCTCCTCCCAGCCTGTAGCGAACCGTGGTCTCCAATGAATATTTTTCCTATCGACTTCGCCATCGGCTGAGACTACTGGACGTGGAGCCTTGACTACTTAACGCCTTTTACCTACTATAAGTGACGTCCGGTCCAGAGTATGACTTTATGCGGGGATAACCACAGCGGGTGGTGCCAGTATCTCAGTGGTTACAGATTCCAGACCTTATTCAAGGAATATTGAAGTGTTTATAAGTGTATTTCTGTCGAATGTTGTTCCATTGGAGGAATTCGGGGACGCCAAAACTGGCATGAGAGGAAAGGGAAGCTCGGTAGGGGAATATGATGGGTCTGAATAACAACTAAATGAGATGAGTTTGACTCGGTTCGGTGTTTCGGCTGGTTTAATCGAGTTCAGGATCAGAAGCAGGGTTTGAAGTTGCTGAAGGGGCCGTCACGGTGCTGATGCACTTATAATTCAGCTATTGAATAGCATTCTCAATTAGAACTGATTATATCGAGTTTGTTGGCTGAATCGGAGAGACAAGGCAATGTGTGGCGAATGTCCGCTTGTCCTTTAAATTGTCCCTCCCATGGCTGACCCTACTTTACCTATGACTTCGACGCGAAAGAAGACAAACCAAGACAAGGGCACCGGAAAAAAAGGGTTTTCCTATCAAACCGCCCTTTCCTGCCATCGACCACCACAAGCGCAAGCGGGACGTCCGGAGTAAACATATCTATGGCCGTGTCCACAAAGAGATAGAGTGTCACTTCCAAAGTACCATTTTATTGTCCAGGACTAGACCCTAGGGCCGGTTTGCCAAAGAGTCATTTCCACCCTGGATGATAATGGCACATAAATCGCTCACATAATACCTTCTTTCCACCTATTCTCTCTCTAATACTTGTATTAATCATTCATATACACTGATTTGGATCAGCCGACAGATATTAATGAAGAACTTCTTTGGGCCGGGTTCTTCCGGCTACACTTAGAACCCTCCGCCTCCACTACAGCCACCACCACCATCGCCTCCAGAGCTACATCCTCCTCCTCCATCGCCCCCAGAACTCGTTGACCCTCCTCCGCCTCCGTCGCCCGCCGTGCCACAGCCCGTACCGGCCGCGCCCGACCCTCCATCGCCAGTATATCCACCACCACCACTATCGAAGCCACCACCACTCGTAAACCCAGTATCGTAACCCGTCACACCCGCCGTGAAGCCAGGGTTCCGGCCCACTCGATTGTACGTCGTGGCCGGCTTCGGTGGGGCAGGCTTGACGACTGGTTTCGCTGGATATGTTGGCACCGTCGTGCTTGCACTCGTCAGAAGAGCTGGTTTGGTATATGTGGTTGTTGATGGTATGGGCTTCTTCTCAATTATGGACTTTTCTTCAACGGTCTTGGGAACTTTGGGGCCCAAGCAGAATAAACGTCGAAAGAAGCTTTGCTTTGGTGGCCTTTGGTCAATATAATTTGATTTCTGGAGTGGGATTTTAGCATTTATTCGAGGAAAAAAAGGGCGAAACTCACAGTCATAGTATTAGTAGGGGTTGTGTATCGTCTGAGAGACTCGTGTTGGGTTGTTGACAAGAGATCTCGTTCTATGACGGCTTTTATATCATCGTGAGCACTGCGTCCCACCAGCCTCAGCGATTGTCGTGGCGAGTCGTGGGGTTAGTGGAATAGGCGCCGTGGAGCCTGTTCAAACCCGACGTCAGGGCTGAAGTAAGAAGACGGCTTAGAGCAAATTGACGCAGCCTAACCTCATGGTACAGTACTGTCTCTTGAATTTGGACTGTTGCCATAGTACACCGCAGACGAAGCGTGGGCTGGTCGCTTGCTGGAAGCTGATCCTTCTCGCTGAATACCCGAGGCCGAAATGACACAGAAGTGTGGCGAGGAAGTTGCTGATTTTCTCGCAAAAATGCCGTAAGCAGTCTGCCTTGTCCTGCCTCATATACACTTTGCTCCAAGGGGCCAGGCAGTACGACTGCTCCTGAAACAGGCTAGATATGTACTCTAAACCAAGGGCGTTTATTACCCGCATTTCAGGTCATGTATTTACGTGGGATATAGAGGGTGCTTTCACCAGCGACTTAAACGTACTCGTTTAGGACGGCGGGACTAATGTCCACAGTATTAAGAATCAATATTATATGGCTATAGATAGACGAGTTTGAACCTAAACCCCTCGAACCCGAAAAGGAGATAGGATATGATGCAATGAAGACGACATAGGTATATACTCTCCAGCCTGTTCGCGTGGTGAAACGGTTCAATAGCTAGAATGATGGGGTTGAAGGTATACAGCGCCAGTCAGCGGGCGGGTACCCAGCCAGGGTGGTCTAGTCGACTGGGAAATACCGTGAGTTTCTCTAGCACCATGATGGGTTGGTTTAAACCCTCACCGTATTCATGCTATGATACACCACGGGCTGTGGATAGCTGGGTAATGTCGGATGGTTTGCAGCCTTTGCTTTGACTACCGGCTCTTCCTCGATAGCCTTGTAGGTTTGAGGCCGTAAACAGAACAGCTGCCAAAAGAAGCTTTCTTCTGGCTGTTCATAGAGCGATTTCTGGCAGTGGCTTGAGGTTTGCTCGGCACGAAGGCATACCGACATATGCATGTTGTATAACTTCTTCAAGATCCGTAGCTTGCTGATACAAGTCGATCCGTTCTAAGATCCTCTTTATAACACCTTGAGGACCGCCTTGTACCAGCCTAGTTGGACTCCGTCGAGATTGTGTAGCATAGAGCAGACGGCCGTTGACTCTGCTCCTGTTCGAATCCGACACTGAGACATGACGGGATGAAGACGACGTAGAATACGTTCCCCAGCCTTTTTCTTTCGTGGCGGGGTCGAACGTGGTAGCACAGCAAGCAGCGAGCGGCGGCCGTCCTTGCTCGACTCAAACCACTTCAGCATCTGGCCAGCAATACCAGCAACTATCACCGATCGAAATCCTACGCGCAGATTTTCTTGTCAGAACATGTCACAAGCGACGGCGTTGAGACGTCTGATGACGGAATACAAACAGCTCACTTCGAATGGGTCGCCTGATGGAATGTTCACTGCTGGACCCGTGTCCGAAAAGGATTTCTTTACGTGGGAAGCGTTGATCCAGGGTCCGGAGGATACCCCGTTTGAAGGTGGCTTGTTTCTGGCCAAGTTGACATTTGTAAGTGACCTCTTGGATGCTCGCGTTTGCGGAAAATACTTACATTTTTGGGTTTAATGTATAATCAAGCCCAATGATTACCCGTTGTCGCCGTTCAAAATGAAGTTTGACCCTCCATTACTTCATCCCAACAGTATGACTCAAATGTTGAGTAGCCAAATCGACTGGTTTACTGATTGGTTTTCCTCTTTTGAATAGTCTATGCTGATGGCAACGTGTGCATCTCGATATTGCATACGGGAGTTGACAGGACCGGCTACGAACAGGCCTCGGAACGATGGTCACCTGTGCAGAGCGTGGAAAAGGTGCTCCTCAGTGTGATCTCGATGCTAGCTGGTAGGTTTTCAAGCCTTCACTCTGTACTTTTCTGACAGTCGGGTTTGAACAGAACCGAACTTGGAGAGTGGCGCGAATATCGACTGCTGTAAACTGTACCGAGAAGACAAGCCAGTATGTTTCTTCCCTTGGATGTCTATGAACTATTTGGTTAACTCTACCACTCAAGGAATACGAGAGACGGGTCAGGAGGATGGTCAAGCAGCAGCTCGGAATACCGGTTGATGATGCAGAGGAAACCCCAGAAAAGGCCCCAGAAAAGATGAAATGCTGACGCATCTCACGATATTCTTTCCCTTGTGGCTTGCCCTTGGCATCGACCAAATTCTAGTACTGTTTGGCATTGACTTTCACTGTATTTCTCGTTGATTCATTAGGAAAAATAAACGTAAACGTTGAATGTGATGATCGCCGTTGTCGGACTGATAAGCGCGCCAACTCTTCTTATCTTGCTGCTTGCGGTCGCCAATAGCCGGCCATGTTCGCTGCGATCGCGCGCGCTTGGAACCAAACTGCGTCGCCAATTGTTGGTTAATCTCACAGTTTTACTGGATTTAAACGCGAGATTAGACGTTTGAATCCAGCTACAAACCATCTTTCCCCAGAACATGCCGAAACCGGCTGGTTTCACCCAAAAACTCGTGCTCTCGTTACGAAAACTCAAGGATTTTGTGTTTTCACGACGCATAATCCCACTTTTCAAAGGTATATCGCTCTTTGTCGCGGTACGCTTGAGACTCACTGACACAACTTTTAGGGAGCCTTGCGTACACCCTAGTTATCATCCTCATTTTCATCCCGCAGTTCAATGGCCTCACTGTTTGGCCGGTCAACTTTCAAAATGCGCTCATCCCTACTATCGTAGCGGCCGTTGGCCAACCCATTGGTGCATGTATTCAAGGGTCCCTACTAGTCTTACTAGGTGTTGCCGTAGGGAGCGTCCATTTCGCTATCACGGCGAGTCTGGCAAAGTGGACCGTAGTGCAAGCCATCGTATTCGCGCTCTTCGTCTACGGTTCGTAAAACAGACGGAACGATAAAACCCAACTGACGATGAACTTGTTTTAGTACTGTCATGGTTCAAGGCTGGTGATGCACGCTTCTTCATCGTATTCCTCCTTGGTATTCTGATGGGTTTCGACGGGGTTAGTCTAGCCCTCTTATGCGGCTTTACTACCTTCTAATAGGTCACATAGATCTTGCTTTCTGTGAACAACAATAATGAGTTTCTCCCGTTGTATCTTCTCGCCGACGCCGCATCGTCCCTCTTCGGCCTCGCCGTCGCCCTAGCAGTCAACCTACTCGTCTTCCCCTCCACCTCAGAAAAGGAGCTCCGACAAATGCTCGTCACTTCCCTATCACACATTGAAGAACTATCAGGGTTAATAGCCAAAGCGTACGCGATGATCGCAATGGAGAGCGAAATGGAAAAGGGCGAGGTCATGATGCAGATCATGCGTGCCGACTTTGTGACTTTGAACAGGATACTGGAGGATACGGCGGTAGAAGTCAACTGGAGTGCCTATTCCATGGAAGGTGCGTCTCTAGGTGGACTCGTCCATTCGAGTACTCACTGATTCGCCCCTAGACTATCGAAGCATCATCAAGCATACCCTCGGTTTACAACGGTGCATGTTCAGAGGGTTCAACGCACTAGCACTCTTCTCCCTAGAAGACAAACAGATCCTCTCTCGCGTCGTCATACCGCAGACGCGTCATCTCGTCTTTCGCATTCGAACAGACATATCCAAAATCATTGGTGAAATCTCAAACGAACTCGGAGGAAAGGCACACGGAAATCCTCCAATGCGCGCTGGCTACGAAGAACTCATCAGTGTAGAGCGCGATGCGGCCAAGCTGAGAAGACAGTTTGTCGGCAGACAACCTGGTCAGACCGAAGATGACGACACAAGTTCAGAAGGTCCCAAAAACGACGGGAACATGCCCAGTGATGTCGAGAAGAACCTCGCCTCTCTCACCCACGAGTTCCTCAACGAAGTGGATCCAGAAAGGGATGCATCGGCCTCACCGCTCCCAGCGGATGAATTACCGAATAATCTCGGTTTTTTACCTGAACCAGCCGACCCGAGCGACTCGATTCAAAGGCTCAAACGTGATTTTATCGCGATACAAAAGGTCCAAGCGGACATTATGCATTCTATCCTTACGGTTGTACATCCGCGGGAAGGCGAAGAGGAGATGGCGCTTCGGATGGAGGAGAGGTTGCCTAGTTTGCGGGAAAGATGGGGGTTGCATTCTCGACGCGGGGGTGCCAGGCATACGGGTGTGATTCCACCACGACAGTCGGTTTCCAGAAGCAGACAACGGTCTTCCATTTCTAGAGGAGGTGAACCTGTTGAAGTACCGGGTGGTCCCGAGGAGGAGAACCGTGGACGGCAGACGAAAAGAGTGGTTCCCAGCGTCGAGCTGCAAGAGGACCAAACGAGTATGGTGGAGAGTAGCGATCTTGTCAAGCTCAGCCGAGCGTTGGCGACTGTTTACTCGCTCCACTTTTCGACTCAGTACGTGATGGTTCCCTTTAGCCTGATCTCTCGTGATCATTTCCCAGATCTCTGACCCATTTGATTCTTTAGGACCGTCATTGAAGAACTGTCCGACCTTTGTAATGTTATCAAACCTCATGATGGGAAGAAGCGATCTAAGCGACTACATGTACACCTCTTTCCTGCTCGGTCACAACACCCAAATCGTGGTAACACAAGCACACGAGTCTCTTCAATGTTCAACCGCGAAACAGAGGACGAGCACCAACTTTCGGTAAAGGAAGCTATGGCCATGCTTGAGGATAAGAAGTTTACCCCAACCGTGCCTACCTTTTGGCAACGAGTGGATGCGATCAATCAGTTCTTCAAAACGGATCAGAGCATGTATGCGATCAAAGCTGCTGCCATCAGCTCCGTATTCGTTATTCTTTGTGAGCCTATTTCCGTACCTTCATTCCATACGAGTAGGAACGCATCCTGATTGTGCCTGCTCCGCTAGTCATCGCTCCAGTTACACGAGGATGGTTCAATAGCTTCGCAGTCCAAGCGAGCTTATTGTCCGCCTTAGTCGCATTTGAGCCCACTATCGGTCAGTCGCGTCGATAAGGATAACCGCCATTAGTAACATGGCTTAATAGGCCAAAGTTTTATTATGTTCGTGACTCAGGTCTTAGGCTCCGGCTTGGGGATTCTAGTTGGCTTGGCCATCCTAGAAATATTTCGTGACGTGGGAGGCTACCCCTTCAACCCGTAAGAGGCTCTCCACTATCTCGCTTATCAGCACTGACATTTCTTCGCTCATACTAGCTATGGCATCTCCGCGCTTGCTGCCGTTTTCTCTTTACCCATGCAGTATTTTATCTACGAAAAGCCAAAGTTCTTCGTCTTTGGGCTTCTAGCACTCGCTTCTGCGGGAGCCATCATCGTTCACGAAGTAGTGCTCGTCAACTATGCACATATTCCATTCGACCCACCAGCGCTCCAAGCGGGCAAAGCTTTTGCGACACTGGCGATAGCGTTGGCCTTGGTCCTTGTATTCCAGCTGCTCATTATGAGGACACCGGCGAGAAGAACCCTCAGGCTTGCCATGGGGAACTTGATGTATTCGACGCTGGCGTACATGACAATGTTCCAAGCATACGTTCAGGCCGGTGCGTCGTTCAAAGCGTGTCTTTGTATAGTTGTTAACGTCTGCTTGCTAGTCATTCCTACTGATTCGAGCGAAGTCGCGCCAATAGCCGCGATTCGAAGAGTCGAGCGAGAGTTGATAAAGAGGGAGGCAGATATCATCGGCGAAATGCTGAGTATCAGCAGTCTCATAGTGTAAGCACCTGTTATGATCTGAGGGACATGAACTGACAGATGCACACAGGGCCGCCGCTGCAGAACCTTCATCCGTTGCCTGGCGCCCTCACATCCCTAATAAGTTACTTCAAGCAAATGGGCTTCTTATGGGTAAGCATCCGTATCCAAGTTAGGGCCAACTCCCATCTCAAGCAATACTCAGATAGATTGCAAGAGGCACGAATCGCGCTCGGCCATGAGCCGTTCGATCCCTACATCTTGAAGAACCTCATCGGAGTCCTTTCTCCTTACCGCCATCAAGCCCACCGCACGTTCAAAATCTGTCTGTATCTTTCCGCCACCAGCTTGTTGAGCAAAAGCCCTCTTCCCCATTCAACCCTCGACGTTGGAGAACACCTTCAAGACTTTATCGAGGATGCTGTCATAGTGTCAGCGCGACTTGCTGGTAATGAACAAGGTGCAAGGGCTGTGAAAGAAGGTGAGCAAACACAAGAATGAAACCACATGTTCTAACACGCGCCAAGACTCATTTACTCGCTTCTGGTTCTATATTCTTTGCGTCGGAGATATGCCTCGCCACTTGAAGGTGATCGAATGCGTCTGTCATGATCTTTTCGGAAGTCTTGAGGACGATCCAAAACTCAAATAAGTGCATAGCGCACAGTCCTTTTAGTCAACAGATTTATTGTACTTTTTACTGGAATACCAAATCATTCATCCAGATATTCGTCTTGCCCCTGCCTAGCCTTTTCCAACATCGCCCTATTCCGCTCCCGCGCCTTCTTTAGAACAGCCGCATATTTGCCCAAAGGCGTATCCTTGATCTTCACCGCAGCCTCCCATCGATCAACTTGATTCCTATCATTAGGCGTAAATGACACAGTACGTCGCTTCTCCTTTGTCCACTGCATCCCTTCCTCGATACGCTCCACGAGGGTCTTGATCGATTTGGAGCTTTTAGCATCGCCTCCTCCTCCACCCTTTCCATTGGCCTTCCCGGATCCCTTTTGCTTGGTATTTTTGAGGCAGCGTTTGAGGGCCAAGACGATTGGAACCATGATCTCCGGGAAAGCCACGCTATTTTGGACATCGGCACACCATTCGGCTACGAGGTATAATGCCTCTTCTACGATCCCATCGATGAAGATGCGAGTTTTGAGGTAAGACGTTGGTGCGCGGATGATCACTTCCAAATCCAATGGTTTCAACGTGGATGATTTGGGCTTTTGGGTGGAGGCGAGGGACGTGATCAATGGGATGAGATAGGGTGGTAATGGGATGTAAGTGTGTGTATGATGCGAGAGAGTGAGAAGGGATCGAAGAAGGTGAAGGTGAAGCGGGTAATATCGAGGTGTTGGGACAAGTCTAATGAGGATGATCAAAAATGGGTTCCAAGCCAAATCGGTATGAACGTACTTGACGGCTCCCAGCGTAACCTGCACCAGTGGGTATATCAACGGCTGCAACTCGCTCGCAGGGTCTTTTTCACAGGACCGGCTGAGCAGCATACTCCAAAAGTCCACGGAATGTACGAATTGCCAGTTGTAGACCTGTTTGAATGGTTCCTTCGATTTGGCTTTTGGCTTTTCTTTGCTGTTAGGTTCCTAAGATTTTGAATCAGCGTAAGCGTTGGCTACTACCGAAGCAGCTTTCCTACCTTTGGTCCTGTAGCTTTTGCCTTCAAGGTATTGCGAAGGGTGACGGCGAGCTGCCGTATGTAGCCGAATGCATGCTGATATGAGGCGGCCTGATCGATCGAGTAGAGGTCCACGGCAGTGTTCTTCATCAAGTTGATCGCAGGTAGAGAGTGAACGTTTGTGCTTCTGGATGTCTTCACCAAAGTCGTATAGGCACCCTGTAGAGAACAGTTTAGTCATTTTCATAGACGGAGAAAACGCCAACTTGCCTTTAGAACAAGGTCCAGAAGAGCTTCATCATTCCCAATGGCTACCCTTCGCATGCTCAAAAAGGCAGCAATGCGCACTTTGTCCGCTTCGGCCGTATTGTCACCACTCTCTTCTTCACCCTCATTCGAAATGTCGATGTTTGGGGCAGACCATAGAGCAAGGCAGGTCTTGACATACGACTTGACAATCTTGCGATTGCCGACGATGTATGGGACGAGTTTCGCACTGTCAGTGAGACATGTCGTCACCATTTGAGGGTTGGTGATTTGCGAAAGGAGGTGTAGAATTGATTTGAAAAAGGAGGATATTAAGCGTGTGAGTGATTGCTGCTTTGGCGAGTTGAGCGGTGGCTTGCTAGTGGGCTGTTAGACTCTGCGGGAGACAGTATGAGATGGTAGCATACTATCGACCCTCTGGTAGAGCACGGTACGGGATATGGTGATCGAGAACCATGGGAGTGTATTTGAGAGCAGTGGTAACCACCTTGTCGAATACTATAAAGTCCTCGGCATAAGAACGTGCACTAATGTATCATGAAGTACCAACCCTCTGAACTGTCAATCGACCAGGCGACGACGGCATCATCATCGTTTCCGTATGCGGCCGCCCGGAATGCAAGCAGCAACTTGCGCAGGGCACGGAGAGACCGATGCTAAAAGAATGATCACTATGAATTCCATGACTATAGAGGATAGCCCACCTCCAAAAGGGCCTTTTGCCAAGTTTTTAGGGTCTCTGGCTTTAGAACCGGAGTGGCCTCTTCGCCTTCATCCTCGCTGGGGATCCCAGTTTCCATTTCTTCGTCTGAGGCTATAACATCTGGTTCGTTTGCATTGAATTCGAGGAGTTCTTTGTCGTTTTCTTGTAGGTATTTGTAAAACTCGGGGTCCTTTTCTGCCAGCTTGGATAGCTCGAGGAGATGACCAGCGCCCTCTTCATCTTCTATAGGAGAGTCAGAGATTGAGACGATCTTGAGAGATGCTCTGTACCATCGAAAGAGGAAAATGAGCCCTCATCGTCCTCCTCTCCATCATCCTCGCTATCCTCTTCGCCCTCACTGTCATTCTAGCAGTACCAGTCAGTAACATTCCTAGATTGATATCATTTACTCACGTCGTCTGTTCCCTGTTCTTCCTCTTCGTCGCTTTCCACAGCGTTTGCCTTTGAAGTCTTTTTGGTAGGACGGCGCTCCTCCATCACGACATCTTCTTCCTCATCAGTTTCGTCTTCCTTTCCTGATTTTAACGGTCCAGACGGTTTTCCATCGGTTTTCCCTTTGCCTGCGGCCCCGTTTCGACCTCGTCGACCTTCGAAGCGTTTCTTGATCTGTTGATGTTTATGTCGTGCCTGTATTGCTTGCTTTAATTTTCCAGAAGCAGCAAATTTGCGACTCGACTTTTTCGTCTTCATCGCGGTCGGAAGCCGAACTGAACTCAAGTGGCAGCAGCGCCACCTTCACGGGTTGACCACCACTCTGTCGAATAGTTATGTCCAAAAACGGGATACATGCCTTTCCCACTATTTTTCTGATGGAATTGGCGCCTTGCAAGTAATTCCGCTGCACTGGGTCCGCCTACCATACACTCTACGCCTCGTGCGCTTGATGTCGAGAGCGCACCGAACAAGGACTCTACTACTTATTTTGAAATGGAATTCATTCCGTATTCCGGCATGGCGACACCGCCTCAACCCCGGATTCACTTTACGCGTCGGGTTTGGTTTGGGCGCTCGGCGACGATCCTAGTGCCCATAGAGTCCTCGCCCGCGACGTCGTTACTGGGCGGTGTGCCTAACGGATATAAATATACGACTCGTCGAAAGGGCTTTTATCCTCATAACAATCTACCCCAAGTATCCCCGTTACAAGTGAGAGATACGCCGCACCCTCGAGACGTCCATCTGACCCCCTTTGCTAGATATGCCAGCTGCACTCAACAACCAACCCCCCAAACTCTCCGTTGGCGAACGATTAATGATGAGGTTGTTCCGTCGATTGGTCAAGCGGGAAAGGGCTAAGGCCACAAACCGTCAGCGAACGGACCTAGCAGGAAAGAAGTTTCCAACGTACGCGGCTCACACAACATACGACAACAACTATTATGGAGGGTCTTGTGCCGACACAGGACCTCCGACTCATCATCATTATGGTGGCTCTGGATGCCACGACAATTCTGGCCACCACCATCACAGTGGCTACGGAGGGACCGATTCCGGCGGCTACTCCGGAGGCAATTCTGGCGATTCTGGAGGTAGCTCTGGTGACAGTGGAGGATCGAGCTCAAGTGGTGGAGGTGGTGGATGTGATTAAACGGACACACGAATTCGCGTTCTTTTTCTATCGGGTGTATATTCTCTGGTCTCTTTTTTTGATACTGTACCGTACATAATCAACCGGAGACGTCCAAAGTGACGTCTTCCCACTACGTACCCACTATGTATATGGCTTTCCAATCGGTTCAATCCTATCTGGATGCTCACTTTGCTGGTCCAGTCTCTAAAGAAAACGATACTATATTATCTAGTTCTCTGAATAGTCACTTTAGGGAACCAAACCAATGGTGGAGGGGGAGGCGGTCAGGAAAGGCGCTGACTGATGTTGGCCCACGGAAGCCGACGCTGAGACGGCTGAATACCTTCAAATTCATCATCGAAACCGGGACTCTATCGTCTCAAATGACATGGAAACAGCTTAACGTCCCGGTAGCATGGATCAATGGGTACTCTATCGTTGGGGCCTCAGGTCAGGAAACGTGCTCTGCGCATATTCTTTCGGGATACCATCGAATTGGAAACAAGTGATGCGGACGACATATATTATCCAATAAATCAGCAAGGTTTTACGTTATCGGCCGATCACTACCGTATATAAGGGGAAGTTCTCAATCAAGCAGCCTTGGTCGGTCTGCGTTCGTACAGATCCTCATACATCTCACCCACCTTCTGTTTGAACCTATGAGCGTAAGCCATATCAATCGTGATAATGGGTCATCCAAAGTCCTTTAACCCACTTGATCAGCATAGTGACGGTCACTCGAAACGCTCTCACGGGTTCTTTAGACGACTCTTCTGCTTGGGACCTAAAGTTCCCAAAGTAGTCCTTCCCCCAGCCTCTGCACCACGCGAGTTCGACTGGAATACAGAGATCACGCGTGCAGTGGCGGACCTCCCTACTGCACCTGGACCGCCGCCAACACCTCCGGTAGTAAAGAACCGGGTTTTGTCGTGGCGAATCGGCACATACAGCTCAGGCGTACAAAATAACGTGCAAAGAGTGATGAATCAACGAGGTGTACAGAGCAACGCTCAAAGAGCAGACCAACATAATGATCGGGATGATGATTCTGTTTCGATATCGATATCTATTGGGAGTGGAGGGAGTCGGAGTGCGGGCAGCGGCGCATCCTATGGCTCCTAGTTGGTTGAGGCCGCGTGGATATTATGAGTTCTGTTTGATTTCTCCACATCGTTATGCAAACCAGAGATTCGAAAGCCATCATCGTGGGAACTCTCGTATCCTATACATACAAGAAATTCCGTCTTGAGATATTTATTTCCAAATAAATCAAGTATGCTGCCACTACATGATCGGTCTGAGATGGGAAAGGGTTCTGCCCAGTTGGTCCCAGGTGGTTAGCGGGTGCCCATTTTGCTTCTCCCGTTCTATCGTGCCCAACTTCCCTAGAGTGAGTGAGGCTCAAATGCATTTACCATTGAATAATGTGTTTTTATAAGCCTATAATGCAGAATCCAAACATGACCAAAAACCGCGTGCCAACGGACAGAGCGCTGATCTCTCTCCGAGCGATAGCATCTCGCAAAGAAGAGTTATCGAAGAGCACCAACGCACAGATCTCCGAAGCTCAAGCTACATATGACGAGATCACGGTCCGTGACGAGAGGCAAATGGCGTCCTTGAGTCGATCCAGTCGGAGCTGCACGCTGCCAAGCAGCATGTCGATGTGTTACAAGCACATAAGGCGATATTCGACAATGATAGGAACGGCATTCGTGCTGTTTTGCACCCTATTCGTCGCATACCGGTCGAAACGCTGAGGCACATTTTCGAAGAGACGGTGGACATAAGCCCAAGGACGAGGTGGTGGCAAGCAGTCCAACTGTCTCATGTTTGCCAGTACTGGAGAATAGTGGCACTGAACGCTCCTACGTTGTGGAACGAGATCATCGTCGATTTCCGAAAATCATTCATGGCTATCGCCGAATATTGGAATTGGGCGATGGAAAGGGTCAAAATGATACCGGTAGACGTACATTTTGTTAATCTCGGTGGAAATCTGGAGACACACATGGCTAACTGGGACGAGTCACCACTGAGAAAAGTTGCTGCTTGTAGCTTGCTTCAAATCCCAGTTATCCGCAATCTAGATGTTTATCTCGATAGGACATATCCAACACTGGAAGCATTTTCTATGCTGACCGAGTTCCCGACAGGAGCGCTCGAGCGGCTAAGGCTTTCAGGATCGGACGAGGAACACTTAAGTGAAATCAAGTCATGGAATTGGAGTGGATTCCTCCATCGGTTTCCTCCTTCAAAATCCCTCGTATTAGAATTCCTGGACGTGCTTTCCTTTTCCCAGTCCAGGCCCCTTTTCGCGCTCCAAGACCTCTACATTGGACCATCTACCGAGTTTGACACGTTGGAACTGTTACGCTTATGTCCGAAGCTGGAGCGCCTTACCATAGAAGGTGGCAGGGCATCATATACGGGTCACCAAAACCATATTCCCGTAACGATCCCTACCCTTACTTTCCTCGATATATCGGAAGAGTGCATCTTCTCGTGGGACGTACCCGTACATTTCTCCTCTCTCTCGACCCTCAATTTTGCTACCGATGGAAATCTCCCAGACGATTTTTTTCGCTTTCTGACAAATCATCCATCCATCACTGATCTCAACATTTATGCGGAGCAGCTAGACTTGATTCGACTGGCGACTGCGGCCCCCCAAATAACCAAAATGACACTCGTTTTTTTCAACGAGGGTTCTTTGAATGCATTGTTAGACTGGACAATGACTTCTCTTCAAGGTCCTGCATTTCCAAAACTAGAGATCCTGGATCTCGGTTGGGTTGTTCTCGAGCTAGGGGAGTTTGATCGCTTCATCCAAACACGCTGCTTACCAGCGACACATGAAAAGAGTGAATTGCCAAAAGATTGTCGTCCACTACAAAAATGGTGGGTCAATTTACCAAAAGGCCACGTCGGGAGCCAGTTCCTGGCGGAGGCTACCCTTATGGAAAAGCACAACAAGGCCTGTTTGAGCTGGTTGTAGTTATAGCCGTGAAGATGAAATGCCGGCAGAACCCTCAGTCTAAACTTGTGCGCTTCCTGTCGAGTAGCCACATCGTTGTATTGAAAGCATCGTTTTGTATATTCTTGGCTTTATAGCCGAATTAGTACATCTTGAGACTCGCTCGAAAGGGTTAAAATTAATTTGTATTTGAATGAAGATGCACAAATATCACTGACAGGGTATGCGCGAGCTCGGTATAAGGTGGTACCGACGCCATTTTTTGCTTCTTACCGTTTTATCGTACCCTACGGCCAAAGAGTGAGTAAGAATCAGATCGTTCTGGTATTCAATAACGTGTTTATATAGCTTTATAATGCAAAATCCAAACAAGACCAAAAATCGCGTGCCGACAAACAGGGAGCTCACCTCTCTCCGAGCGATAGCATCCCGCAAAGAAGAGCTATCGAATAGCATCAACGCACAGATATCAGAAGCTCAAGCTACATATGACGAGATCATGACCCGTCATGAGAGGCAAATGGCCGTCCTCGAGTCGATCCAGTCGGAGCTGCACGCTGCTAAGCAGTATGTGAACCTGCTACAAACCCAAAAGGCGATATTCGACAGCGAGATGAACGAACTTCGTGGTGTCCTGCACCCTATTCGTCGCATGCCGGTCGAAACGCTGAGACAGATTTTTGAAGGGACCCTTGAACCAAGCTCAATGGAAGATTGGACGGAGTGGTGGCAACCAATTCAGCTTTCTCATGTTTGCCAACACTGGAGAACGGTGGCACTAAACGCTCCCACGTTGTGGAGTGTCATCATCGTCGATTTCCGGAAGCCGTTGAGTGTCGTCACCGAATATTGGAATTGGGCGATGCAACGAGTCACAATGGCACCAGTAGACGTTTATTTTAATAATTTTGGGGGAGAGCTGAAGAACAATATCGACAAGTGGGACCACAATAAAAAGCAACAGGAGAAGGTTACTACTTGTAACTTGCTTCAGATCCCAGTTATCCGAAAGCTTAAGATCGAGGCGGATATCACATACCCGATACTTGACACCTTGTCCATGATAACCCAGTTCCCCGCAAGAAAGCTCGAGTTTCTCTGGCTTGGAAGCCGGCAACGTTCCGAGAAGCAGGGCGAAATCACGTCGTGGGATTGGAGTGAATTCCTTCATCAGTTCCCTCCTTCGAGAGCCCTTGAATTACAATGCCTGGGTACGCTGTCCTTTTCCGGGTCTCGCCCTTTCTCCATCCTCCAAGCCCTCCACATTGGGCCATCTACCCGGTTTCAAACACTAGAGCTGCTACGCTTGTGCCCAAATCTAGAACGTCTTACCATAGACTCGGGTAGGGCATCCTATCCTCGCCACCAAAATCACACTCCCGTAACCATTCCCACCCTTACCTTCCTCGAAATAGAGGAGTGGAGTAGATTCCCTTGGGATGCACCGCTTCATTTTCCCTCTCTCTCAACTCTAATAGCTGCTACTTCGTCTGCCAACTCTCCAAATGATTTCTTTCGCTTTCTTACAAATCATCCATCCATTTCGAATCTGGAAATTTCCACAGGCCAACTAGACTTGATAAGGCTGGCAAACGCGGCCCCACAACTAACTAAATTAACTCTCTCTTTCGACATGGGCTCTTTGGGCGCATTTTTGGATTGGACGTCGACTTCGCTTCAAGATCCTGCATTCCCCCGACTGGAGATATTGGAATTCGTTGACACTGTCCTTGATTTGGAGCAATTTGATCGTATCATCCAAGAACGATGCTTGCCACCAACGCATAGCAGGAGCGATTTGGCAAACGACTGTCGTCCACTGCAAAAGTTGATGGTGGCTTTGCCAAAAGGCTACGTCGGAAGCCAGTTCCTGGCCGAGGCTACTTTGATGGAAAAAAA
>KN824323.1:189338-204944 GCA_000827415.1 Serendipita vermifera MAFF 305830
TGCTTCACAAACTCGTGCCTCTCTCCGCCATTCCCTCCGCCATTCGCATCGATCTCGAGTGGAGCGGTGCTTGCTCATGTGAAGAGCTTTGCAACGTGCCGGTTTCTGATTATTGGAGAAGCATGAAACATGTTTGGATGAGCACCTTGAATGAGTATAAGGATACTTACCCGTGGAAGCTCGAGATCATCGATGGATCTTATGAAGAAGAACACATGTCCCCTCTCATGCGACTCGCCCCCAATCTCAGAGTGATAACTTCCCAACGTTGGGATTTCTCCCAATATTTTGAAGGCTTCATTTCCAACTCGGGCCACTCACTGGATCCACAGATATCGATAAGCGTATCTGGAGCGAAGAACCTCGGCACTATTCATACGACGAATCGTAACCCCCTTTTAAGCCCTCCTATCAGCACTGACACATTTCCCTCCTTGCGGTATCTCAGCATTGGCTTGGACACGCCATTTCCCTTGGAGCAACAGGAGATTCACACTTTACTCCAGCATATTGGCCCTCAACTCCATACGTTTTACTTTCGACATCGACTATATCCAGCCACACTCGATCCAAGCTTGTGGAACATCCTGCCCAATGTGGACAACATCCAGCTCCCCTTCCAATGGGCGGCGAGTGATGTGCCCAAGGAACATCCTCTCAAGCGAGTCCAAGTTGCTGCATGGGAGATTCCATACGAATTCAACGATGACTCAGCGTGGAACTCTGCGCTTTCTCTCTATTGCCCCCTATCACCCCAGCGCAAATTGTCCTTCGCAATGGATGCGACATGGAAATACCACCTGTTTGAGAACCCCTCTTTTGCCATGTGCATATGGAGCTACTTTGAGGATAAAAATGCACACCTTGAAGACGCCCATGGCGATAGCCTATCTCAATACATTCTTTTCTTGATCAAGGCATTCTGGAAGCAGCCACAAAGGACATATTGTAAAACTCCAGCCCATGAATAGTTTACAGATGTACACTTTAGCTTTGCCATCTGTTTTATGCATAACTCATCGCTGTGACCAGTAAAGAAGTGAATACAAACACTACTAACATGCCGATTCAATCATCAGGATAGAACACGTCAATACGCGACTTGATGTCGTAGGTGATATGCGGGCAGCCCTCGAAAATTACTGCCTTCAGGCAACTTTGGACAGAATCTTGGTTGGCATGATTACGTTGGGGTCCTTGCAAGGCCTCGACATATTGCAGCACGACCTCTCCAGTTCCGGTGTAGTATTTAACCTTCAGGGTCTCGAGCGTCCGAAAGCAGAGAACCGAGTATCCTTCATCATCTGGAGCATCTTTCATAATGCTAATTTTTGCGTGTAAGACGTGTTGCACGCTTTCTCCTTGAAGTGTGAGCGTATTGAGGTTTTGAAGTTTATCGAGAAACGGAAGGATTAGTTGAACGTCATCGCAGCCCATGGAGCATATGTCGACATCTTTGATTGTAGTGGCAAGAGATCCTTGAGCAAAAAAAGGATCCCAGTCCGGCTCTTCTTCTGGCATTTCAGGTGTGGGGAAAGATATCTTCTGTAGAGACGGGCACAAAAAATTCGGTATAAAGCACTCCATCAAATTAAAGCAACTCATAGAAACCTCCTTTAGGCTTCCTAATGTGGTGCGAACCTCAGCAACGTGGCTTTCGTCGGGATCAAACTCTCCCACAAAATGAAGCTTGCGAAGATTCGTCCCGCTTCGATGTATTGTAGTGATCAAACCTGGAAAACCGTCTTGCATGTCGATGCTCAGCTCTTCCAATACTGGCATGGGGTTATGAAATGCGAGTGCCGTGTTTTTGCACGTTACTCTTCGGATAGATGTATTGGACGAAGACGGGAGTGTGCTTGTTGAAGGACTTGCCTGAGATGTATGGAGATCGAATATAAAAATCTCCTTGATCGGCGGTAATACATGCCACCAGTCAGACGTTGGGACTATGTTTCCACCAGACCCCCATATATCGGCAATTAAGACGTTTAAAGTCTTGATATGGGAGAGTTGCTCCCGGAAAGCATGGTCGGACAGAGACGTGTGCACGCACTGTGCGGCGATTGTCAACGTGTCAAGTATACCCGAAGTCAAGGTATAATGTGTCTCAAAGTCGAACTCTGAGGGATATTCGTCGTCGTGAATGAGGACGACGGGATCTTTCCATAATCGAGGATCTGCTCTGCAAACCGATCGCCACTGATAGCAAACGGCCGAGAGTATAAACGATTGGCGCCAAGTCTTTGGAACATCGAACCAGTCTATATCCTCAGTCCCACTTAGGGGCTGATACGCCGTCTCGCGGAAGATTTGATTCCAAATCTCGTGAGGGAGGCGCCAAATGGATCGGAGGACGTTTTTCTTTGATCGAATGGATATTAATAATTGCTCGCGCTGGCGAATAGTGGAATCAAGCGTCTGTATACTGATTTGTTCCATGGAGAGAGAACCCTGAAACTCTTCACGAACAATGGCCCATGCTTCTGTGTGTCGTTTGATCGAGGTTTCGGCAACTTCGATCTGTTTAGTAATCCCTTGAACAACTGACTTCCGGGACCTAACAATGGCTTGAAGGTCTTGGTTATGACGTGCTGTATCCTGGTCGGCCTCTGAATCTGTTTGGATAGCGACAGCGTCTGTTTCTTCCAATGGATCTACTCTCTGTATACTCTCAAGTCCGCTCCGTAGGTCGTCACGAAGTTGAACAGCGAGAGTTTGCCGTGTTTTCGCTTGAATCATACGTTCCTTAAACAAAGAGACATTCCTTTGCGCGAGATCAATGTCCTTCTTGTATTCCTCAATGGAGTTGCTGAGCCGGGCCAAGCTTTCTTCTTCTTTAGCTAGAAGCTGTTTGATCATTGCCTCCTCAGTAGGAGTTGGGTGTCGGTTTGATCGACGGAATAGATCCGTATCATCGAGCTGGACATTGGGCATGGCAAATGTGAAGATTTACGTCTATACAGATCTAATATAAGTATAAAACAATGGTGAACTAAGGATCTAACGTACCAGGCTCGGAGCCGGGCTGGTTCAACCTGTCTGAATGGTGGCAGCTTGCTCTGTTGCGTCTTGACTTCGACCGGACCGCAATAATTCGTAAAAAAAAAAAAATGAAGCCTTTGCTCGCTCTAAAAGGGGGTATACCTGGTCGTATGTACTCATTCTCACTTTCACATTCTACTGCAATGCTGATCTGGATCTACTACTGCGTTTGTCAGTCGCGATTGGTGTCATCTTTTGGACTAATGATGAACAATCACTACGCTAATTCACTAGCGACTTTAACTCACGGCCCGAGTAGTTGAGGCGTTCACAGGATGTGGAGAAGACCTCGTATAGGTGGGCAAAACGCAGGACTCGCGTTAAAAAGCGTTGACCATATGCACCCTTTAGGTGTTGACACCGTAAACATCGGAATAGACAGTATTCTCAATGTCTGGGAAGATTTGGGCGCCAGTCTGGGAGATGTTGGCTTGTTTTCTGTGGTCTATTGCCCGGAGTTGGGGGGCAGCCTCGCCAGAGATGGATGTGTGGGTGCGAGAATATCTAGTTCGTGGACCCCTTATCATCTTACCGCGTATGGCACATTCTCGGCAATAATGCTGACGCTGGCGACCAAAGGCTTGACCGAATTCGGCAGGTGAAGGCATGTATTGGGAATCTACCCTCAAACCTACCAAACGACACCGAATGGTTCAAGACCGGTGTACAATCTTATCTTTGATTTCGCAAAGACAGAGGAAGGTCAACGGGGTATTCGTGAGTGTCTACGAGTTACCCTTTGCCGCTGATGTACTTACATTCACATCGCCGTAGGGAGTGCCGTTGCATTTTGGGGTCTTCTACTCCATGCGGGCGTAAAGGGTTGAGCCTTACGACACATGGAGATGAACACTGGAGACGATGCTGAAATTGTTTGTACTGTACACGGAGTCGAGAGCCGGGTTGAAATTCTACGGCTGCGCTTGCGTCTCCTGCTGGTATTGTATATACTCCTCAGCGGCGTGGCTATCTGCAATTGACGAATTTGCGGAATAGTTAAATAGTGTAACTCGTTGTTCTTGCGGCCCTCAATTGATCAAGGGGTGAATATGGTTGTATAACTGCACATATGGATGTTATTCAGAGCGTTATTGAGTCCTCTATCGTGTGTTACAATAAGGTGTTACTGGTCTAAACCATACTCGCACTGTTACTGCAGTCTGAACCTTATCGCCATTTGATGTCGTCCAAAGCGTCCGTCGAACTCTGGCAAACCATTCTCAAATACGCTATATCTGTCCCTATATTCCTCGATGTGGAACCTTTTGAATCTCGAGAGATCGATCAATACTCGTACGAATACCCGTATTGGCAAACCGAGCGAATCCGAAACACCTTACGTCGAGTCTGTCAAGACTGGAACGCATTCTTAAAGTCCTATGACCACAGGTTTATTCAGATGGACGATGTGCTTCACAAACGCGTGCCTCTCGCCGCTATTCCCTCCGCCATCCGCATAGATCTCGAGTCGAAGAGCGATTGCTCGTGTAAGGAGTATTGCAATGGGACGCTTGATACATATTGGGAGGATATGAGAGATGTGTGGATGAGTGCCTTGAATGAATACGAGTATCTCTACCCATGGAAGCTCGAGATCGTCTATGGATCTTATGAAGATGAACACATGTTTCCTCTTGGGCGACTCACCCCCAATCTCAGAGTTATGATTTTTCAGACCTGGGATATCACTCTATCTTGCTGTGACGCTACTTCCAACCCAGAAACCATATTCGACTCACCAGTCTCGATGAGCGTATCCAGAGCAAGGAACCTCGGCACTGTTCACATGATAAAATCTGGCCCTTCCTTGGGCTCTCCTATCAACAGTATTGGATTCCCGTCGTTACAGCATCTCCTTATTGATGTAAATGACATGCAACAACCCCTTGAGCAGCAAGGGATGCACGACTTCCTAAAACATATTGGTGCACAACTCCACACATTCAACTATCAACGTCAACTATCTCGGGATCCACTTGACCTGAGACTTTGGGACATTCTACCCAACCTCGAGAGCGTACAGCTCCCTTTCCAATGGGCGGCGACTGATTTACCCAAAGACCATCCTCTAAAACGAGTTCAAGTCGCTGCATGGCAGATTCCATGCAGCTCCAATGATGAAGCAACGTGGACCTCTGCACTTTCCTTATATTATCCCTTATCCTCTCAGCGCAAGTTGACCTTCGCAATTGATGGGGCATGGAGATACCTCCTGTTTGAGCACTCTTCTTTCTCTTTGTGCATATGGAGCTACTTTGAAGATAATCACGCATTCATTGAGGACGCTCATGGCGATACCCTACCTCAGTACATCGTCTTCTTAATCCAGGCGTTCTGGAAGCAGCCACACAGAACATACCGTAGGATTCGGGCTCATAAGTAGTTTATACATGTACGTTTCTTGTCTTGCAACTTGTTTTATACATGACTCGTTGCTCTATGTCCACTAAAAGAAGTGAATACAAACACTACTAACATGCCAATTCAATCATCAGGATAGAGCACCTCTATGCGTGACTTGACGTCCTGAGTGATATCTGGACAGTCCTCAAAGACTATTGCCTTCAGGCAATCCTGGACAGAATCTTGATTGCTGTCATCGCGCTGGAGTCCCTGCAGGGCTTCGACATATTCCAATATAACCTCTCCAGTACCAGTGTAGGATTTGATTATCAGCATCTCGAGGGTCAAAAAGCAGAGGAGTGAGTATTCTTCGTCATCTGGACCGTCTGTCATGGCGCTAATTCTTGTCTCTATGATGGGTACTACACTATTGCCGTGGACGGTGAGGGTTTTAAGCTTTTGGAGTCTGTCAAGAAACGGAATGATTCCTTCATAAACGTCCTCATGGTCCATAGAACAAATATCGACTTCTTTGATTGTGAGGGCAAGGTTTCCTTGATCAAAAAAAGGATTCCAATCCGGTTCATCTGGAACCACGGACGTGGTGAAGGATATCTTCTGCAGTGAGGGGCATACGAAATTTGATAAGAAGTACTCCAGCAGGTTATGGCAACTCATAGTTATCTCTTGCAGGTTCTCCAATCGTGTGCGGGTTCCGGCGAAGGGATTCTCCTCTTCGGAATCAATACCTCCCACAAAATAAAGCTTGCGAAGATTCGTCCCATTCTGATGTATGGTAGCAATCAGATCAGGAAAATAGTAACCATCTTCCATGTCGATGATCAGCTCTTCTAATGCTGGCATGGTGTTGTCGAACTTGAGGGCCGCCTGTTTACACGTTATCTTTTGGACAGAGGCGGCAAACGAAGAAGGAAGTGCTGCTGTTGGCAGAAATTCTTGAGAAGCGAAGAGATCAAATATCAGAATCTCCTTGATCGGTGGTAATGCATGCCACCAGTCAGATGTTGGGATTTCCGCGTCAGAGTAATATGCATCAACGATCAGGATATTGAGGGACTTGATACGGGAGAATTGTTCACAGAGACCACAGTCACGTAGGGGCGATTCCACTTCCTGAGCGACGATCGTCAACGTGTTAAAATGTCCCGCAGTCAAGACACAGTGTGTCAGAAGGTCTGACAGTGCGGCTTTATTGCTATCCTCAATAATGATGACGGGATCTTTCCATAGTCGGGGATCCGCTCTGCAGATTAAACGCCATTGGTGGCAAACAGCCGAGAGTATAAACGGTTGGCGCCAAGTCTTTGGAATGTCCCTCCAGCGTTTATAAGTGGGCGCACATAAGGGCTGATATGCCGTCTCGCGAAAGATATTATTCCAAACCTCAGGAGGGAGGCGTAAAATTGGCCGGCGAAAGTTCTTCTTCTTCAAACGAATGGATGCCGACAATTTTTTGTGTTGGACAATTGCGGAATCGAGCGCCTGCTTCCTGATTTGCTCTACGAAGAGGGAGCCCTGAAAGTTGGTGCGAGCGATGGCCAATGCCTCCGTCTCCTGTCTGATTAACCAGTCGGTGTTCTCAATTTGTGTGGTAATCACCCTAGAAACTGCTTCGAGAGCATCTAATCCTTCTATAACCTCGAGTCCATTTCGCAAATGGTCGCGAAGCTGAACAGCAGCGGCTTGCTCCGTTTTCGCTTTGAGTATGCTTTCTTTCAATATGGAGACATCTTCTTGCGCTCGATCGAGACTCTTTTGTTTTTTTTCGATGGCCCGGTTGAGATGGACCAAGTCTTCTTCCTCTTCAGCTAGGATTTGTTTGGCGGCAGCCTCTTCAGCAAGAGTTGGGTGGCGATTGGACCGAGGAAATAGGTCCGCATCATCAAGCTGGATGCTGAGCATAGCAAAGGATTCTGTAAGTGATAGAAAATAATCCAGCATAAGTATAAGCAGATGGCAAATTCATGATTCAACATACTGGGCTTCGAGTCGGACTAGTTTCAAATGGTAGCTTGCTTTGTTGCATCTCGACTTCGACCGACCACATAATTCGCAAAAAATGAAGTCGTCAGGGAAATATGCCTAATTGTGTGTACTCATTTCTACTCTTCATACTCTACTGTGGTGCTGATCTATTGGGCTCAATGCATATATTCGTCGAGGTTGGTATCGCCTTACCCCTTGGATCGGCCTAGTCTTGGAATCCGTGTGGCGAACGCCTATAACACTGACTTGAGACTCGCAGTTAAAAGACTCAAAATCTCAGCAGGTCAGCATGTCCGCTGGGTTTGTTTCCATCACTCGCGCAAGGTGCAATTTTCTGTGATTCTGAACGTGAAGAATGATTCTGACCAAATAGCCATCATTATCTTCAAAATTACCAAACGCAACCGACTATTTTAGGTCAGTGCACAGGTTTACCTTTGACTTCGCAAAGATAGAGGTGGGTCAGCAGAGTATTCGTGAGTATCTATGAATTTCGCTTTGCCACTGAGACGCGCTTATGATTACAGCTGTTATCTAGAGTGCCGTCGCATTGTGGGTCTTCTACTCCCCGCAGGCCTTAGGGATCCGGCCGTATAGCACAAGGATATGAAACCGACAACACCAAGTCGAGAGCCGGGTTGAAGTACTACACATAGAAGGCGTTGATCCGAGTATATCGACAAGAACGGTGGAAAAGGATTGAGAAATAATGCGTGGATTACGGTCTGTCTCCGCCTCTTACTCTATTCCCCTGATTGTGACCCACGCCGATCCAGTTTTCTGACTTTGTTGGCATCATTGCCACCAAGTTTGAAAATTATGATGCAAATGATATGTTTCATGACTTGAATTTTATCCACTCATCCATATCAACTATAGCCCTCAACGGCGTGGGCGTCCGCAATTGACGAATTGCGGAATGTGCGAAAGAGAAACGTGTCACGAATCGCTCCGATAACGCCGTCGCCCCCTTCCTCCTCTCATTTCCCCTGTCTCCGTCTCAGTCCGCCCTCGGCTTTGTCCCTATATAAAGCCCCGAGAAAATCACCTAGGACCTGTCCCCTATTCTCCTTCATACGCGTGATCTTAGCTCTCTCACCTTCCTCTATCTCCGTGAACCCCCCTATGCGCTCGTCTTCTCCATCGGCACTGCCCTGTTATCCTCAGTACCTTCCACGGTCCTGACGAAACGAGATCGAAGAGTGTAGCTGGTTGCTTTCGTGTCTCTTAAGGGTGTGAGTACGACTGTACAAACTGTGCTTATGACTCTCAGCTAGAGCATTATCGAGTATTTTATCGTGTGTTATCACAAGTCCCTGCTTGCCTAGTCACCTTCGCATTACCATACAGTCTGGACCCCACCATATCGTTATCTGATGTCGTCAAAAGCCTCCGTCGAAGTTTGGCAGATCATTCTCAAATACGCCATATCCGTCCCTATATTCCTTGATGTGGAGCCTTTTAAATCTCGAGCGACAAGTCAATACTCGTACGGGGGTCTATATTGGCAAGTGGAGAGAATCAGAAACACATTACGCCGGATCTGTCAAGACTGGAACACATTCTTAAAATCCTACGACAATAGGTTTATCCGGATGGACGACGTACTTCACAAGCGTGTGCCACGTGGCGCTCTCCCCTCCGCCATCCGCATTGACCTCCAGTCGAGTAGCGGTTGCTCATGTGACGAATATTGCAATGGGCCTGGTAATGCATATTGGGACGGAATGGAGGGTGTGTGGATAAACGCCTTGCACGAATACGATTACCCATGGAAGGTCGAGATCATCGATGGATCCTACGGAGAAGAACGCATGTCACCACTCAGGCGACTCGCTCTCAATCTCAAGGTGATGATTTCCCAACCTCGTGATTTCGCTCGATATTTTGAAGGAGTTATTTCCGGCTCCAAAGACCCATTGGATCCACAATTGTCGATGAGCGTGTCTGGAGCAAGGAATCTCGGTACTCTTTATCTTCATATGAATCCTCGTGACCCCTTGAGCCCTCTTATCAAAAGTGACATGTTTCCATCCTTGCAATATCTCGGCATTCACGTAATAAAAACGAGACGCCCCTTGGAGCAACAGGAGATCCACCGTTTCCTCCGATATATTGGCTCTCAACTTCGTACATTTTATTATCACCATCACCTTGGGCTATATCCGACGGCACTTGATCCAAGCTTGTGGAATCTCCTGCCCAATGTGGAGAGCATACAGCTCCCCTTCGAATGGGTAGCGAGTGACGTGCCTAAGGGTCACCCATTAAAACGAGTTCAAATCACTGCATTCGATTTTCCATACCACATCAACGATGAAGTAATATGGAAATCTGCACTTTCTCATTATTGTCCCCTCTCTCCTCAGGGTAAATGGTGCTTTGGATTGAATATGACATGGACGCACCTCTTAACTATGACCCTCGATTTTTCCATGTGCATATGGAACTATTTTGAAGAGAATGATGCACTTCTTGAAGATGCTCATGGCGATACTTTATCTCAGCACATCGTCTTTGTGATAAAGGCTTTCTGGAAGCAACCACACAGAAAATATCATAAGAGTGCATTTGATGGCTAGTCTATAGATGTACATTTCTAGGCTTACAATCTGTTCTATGCATAATCTATCGCTGTGTCTCCTAAAATACATTGGCACACAACTCCGTACGTTTCATTATCGATATCAACTAAACCTCAAGTCACTCGACCCAAGCCTGTGGAGCATCCTACCCAACGTTGAGAGCATACAGCTCCCCTTCCAATGGACATTGAGTAACGTACCCAAACCCCATCCTCTAAACCGAGTTCAGGTCGCTGCATGGCAGTTTCTAGATCTGTTCAATGACGAATCGATGTGGACCTGGGCACTCTCTTTCTATTACCCCCTATCCTCTCAGCGCAAGTTGACCTTCGCAATGGATGGGACGTGGAGATACCTCCTATTTGAAAACCCCTCGTTTTCCATGTGCATATGGAGCTACTTTGAAGATAATGATACGCTTTTTGAAGATGTCCACGGTGACACTCTATTTCAGTATATCATCTTTTTGATCAAGGCATTTTGGAAGCAGCCTCACAGAACATATCGCAGAACTCCAGCTTGTCATTAGTTCGCAGATGTACACTTATAGCCTTGCAATCTGTTTTATGTGTAACTTGTTGCTCTGTAACCACTAAAGGTATGAATACAAAAACTATGATATCAATAAGGGGGTTCAATGATCGGGATAGAGCACCGCGATGCGCGACTTGACGTCGTGGGTGATACACGGACAGTCTTGAAAAACTACTCTCTTCAGGCGATCTTGGACAGAATCTTGATTGGCGTCATTAAGCTGGAGTCCTTGCAGGGCCTCGACGTATTGCAGTACGACTTCTCCACTTTCCTCGTAAGACTTGATTTTCAGAGTCTCGAGAGTCGAAAAGCAGAGAAGTGAGTAGCCCTGATCTGGAACGCCAGCCATAATGTCAATTCTTGCCTGTAAGATGGGTTCCACGCTCTCGCCTTGGAGTGTGAGCGTATTGAGGTTTTTGAGTTTATCGAGAAACGAAATATTTTGTACTTCACCCCAGTGCATAGAAAAGATGTCGACTTCTTCGATTGTAGTAGCGAGATTTCCTTGAGCAAAAAAGGGATCCCAATCCATTACGACTGGCATGGCAGACACGAGAAGGGATATCTTCCGTAGATACGGGCACATGAAGTAGGGTACAAAGTACTCCAGCAAATTCTGGCAACTCATAGAGATCTCTCGTAGGTTGGCCAACGGTGTGCGGGAATCGGCGGTTAGATCACCTTCGTCGTGGTCAAGGTATCCTGCAAAATGAAGCTTGCGAAGATTTGTCCCGCTTCGACGGATCTCAGCAATCAAACTAGGGAAGTAATGATCATCTTGTAACTCGATGCTCAGCTCTTCCAATGCTGACATGGGGCTGTCGAACGTGAGTAACGTATTTGTACACCTTATCTTTCGGAGAGATGTAGCAAATGAAGAAGGGAGCGCCACTGTTAAGTCATCTGACGATCCATATAAATCGAAGATAAGGATCTCCTTGATCGCTGGTAAAGGATGCCACCAGTCAGACGTTAGGATTGTGCGTCCATCTGAGTCATACGCATCGATAATCAAGACATTTAGGGCCTTAATATGGGAAAATTGTTCGCGAAGACTATGGGAGTATAAAAACTCGGGCGCGCCTTGGGCGACAATCGTCAGAGTGTCAAAAGTACCCGCAGTCAAGGTACAATGTGTCTGAAAATGGGACTTTGAGGGGTGATCGTCGTTCTGAATGATGATGACGGGGTCTTTCCATAATCGAGGATCTGCCCTGCAAACCGATCGCCACTGATAGCAAACGGCCGAGAGTATAAATGGTTGGCGCCAAGTCTTTGGAACTCTATGCCAGTTTATGTATTCAGCCTTTCGCAGGGGCTGATATGTCGTCTCGCGGAAGATCTGATTCAAAATCTCGCGAGGAAGGCGAAAAATGGGTCGGATGGCGCCTTTCTTCGACTGGATGGATGCTACTGCTTGCAGGCACTGGGATGCTGTAGAATCGAGGGTCTCTTGCGTGATTTGCTGTACGAAGAGGGAACTTTGAAACTCCTCATAAGCAATGGCCAACGTCTCCGCCTGCTGCGCGATTAACGATTCAGTATCCTCGATCTGTTTTGAGATGTCCAAGATTGTTGTCTCCCGGGACTGGAGAAGATTCTGGAGTCCACGGGTATAGCTTATCGTGTCCTCGTCCTCGTCCATTTTTTTCGTTATCTGGGTACCGGAATTGATTTCTTCTCCCACAATATCCACTCCTTGTATGCTCTCAAGTCCATTCCGCAAGGCATCACGAAGTTGAACAGCGACTGCTTGCCGCATTTTTGCTTTACGCATACGTTCCTTTGACGAAGCGATGTTCTTCCGCGCAAGGTCAAGGGTTTCATTACATTCTCCGATGAACTTGTCGAGGTGCGCCAAGCTTTCTTCCTCTTTAGCTAGAAGCTGCTTAATCATTGCCTCCGAAGCAGGAGTCGGGTTTCTGTTTGATCGAGGAAATAGATCTCTATCATCGAGTTGGGCGTTGGGCATTGTAAATGAGAAGATGTATCCTAGACTAGAGTGGCAGGGTATATAATGCATCACATGAGTATAAATAACAGCAGTAAACAGGTGATCAACGTACCAGGCTCTGAGTTGGGCTAGCTCAAGGTGTTGCTGTTACGCGCTTGCTTTGTTGCATCTTGACTTCGACCAGACAGCGGTAATTCGTAAAAAATGAAGTCGTCACGAGCTTTGAAGGGATATATGTAATCATTTCTAATCTTCACATTCTATTATAATGCTGATCCATATCTACTACCGCATTTGTTCGCTGCGACTCTTACCCGACGGATCGCCTTGGACCTATGGAGAACGTATTTAGCGCTGCCTTTCAATTCATAGTCGAAATTTTCGAAAACTCAGCAGGGCAGTATGTCCGCCGAGTTAGTTTCCATCACTGGAGCAAGGTGATGATGATGATGATGAACTGGAGCAAGGTACAGTTCTGTAACGTGGAGTAGCTGACCAAATATCTATAATTATCCATCAATGTGGAACTACCGATGTCAAAGATGCTATAAATACCTCAAGACGAACCAGTGGCGTCTCGAACTGGCGATGGACAATGATTATGCCACTCTACCTTCAACTCTAATCCATTGAACAAGAAGTTTTAGTCACACGCCAGACGTGAAGAGTATCGGACCTTTGTTTGTTTCGCATATGGATGAGCATAGCAACAGGACTCGTATTGGATATGGCTGACTCGCGAGTGCTACACATATTGTGGGACTCCAGCTCATGGTTAGTTGGCAGATGTACACTTATAGCCTTGCAATCTGTTCTATGTATAACTCGTTGCTCTGTGACCACTAGCAGTGTGAATACAAAAAACTAACTTTATCAACAAGGCGGTTCAATCATCAGGATGGAGCCCCGCGAGGCGCGACTTGACGTCGTAGGTGACATGCGGACAGTATCTAAAAATTACTCTCTTCAGGTAATTTTCTTCGTTGGCGTCATTACGCGGGAGCCCTTGCAGTGCCTCGACGTATTGTAGTACGAGTTCTCCGGTTCCGGTATAGGATTTGATTCTCAGGGTCTCGAGAGTCGAAAGGTAGAGGGACGAATATACGTCATCATCTGGAACGTCTGTCATGATGCTAATCCCTGCCTGCAAGATGGGTTCCACGCTCTCGCCTTGAAGTGTGAGTGTGTTGAGGTTTCGGAGTTTATCGAGAAACGGAAGGATAATGTTTTGTACGACATCCAAGCGCATAGAACCTATGTCGACATCTTCGATTGTAGTGGCAAGATCTCCTTGAGCAAAGAAGGAATCCCAATTCATTTCTCCTGGCATTCCAGACATGAGGAAGGATATCTTCTGCAGAGATGGGCACACAAAATTGGGTACAAAGTACTCCAGCAAGTTCTGGCAGCTCATAGAGATTTCTCGTAGCTTTGCCAACGTTGTGCGGGTGGTGGTGGTGGGACTACCTTCGTCGGGCTCGAGGACTCCCGCAAAATAAAGCTTGCGAAGGTTTGTCCCACTTTGACGTATCACAGAAATCAAATTGGGGAAGTAATGACCATCTTGCAAGTCGATGTTCAGCTCTTCCAACACTGGCATGGGGCTGTCGAACGTGAGTAACGCATTTGTACACGTTATCTTTCGGATAGATGTAGCAAATGAAGACGGGAGCACCCCAGTTGCGTCACTTTCCCATGTATATAAATCGAATATAAGAATCTCTCTGATCGCTGGTAGAGCATGCCACCAGTCAGATGTTGGGATGATGCCTCCAAATGATCCATATGTATCAGCAATCAGGACATTTAGGGCTTTGATATGGGAAAGGTGTTCGCGAAGACTATGGGAGGATAAAGACTCCGGCGCTTCATGAGTGACAATTGTCAGCGTGTCAAAAATGCCCGCAGTCAAGGCACAATATGTCTGAAAGTCGAAGTTTGAGGGGTAATCGTCGTCGTCCTGGATGTAAAGAACAGGATCCTTCCATAGTCTAGGATCTGCTCTGCAAATTGATCGCCATTGATAGCAAACGGCTGAGAGTATCAACGGTTGACGACAAATCTTTAGAAATTTGTTCCAGTCTATATCTTCAGCCTGGCTCAGGGGTCGATACGCCGTCTCGTGGAAGATTTGATTCCAAATCTCGTGCGGAAGGCGCCAAATAGGTCGGAGGACGTTCTTTTTCGACTGGATGGATGCCACTACTTGCAGACTCTGTGATACTGTGGAATCAAGTGTCTCCTGACTGATTCGCTTTACGAAGAGGGAAGTTTGGAGCTCCTCATAAGCAATGGCCAATGTCTCAGCCTGCCGCGCAATCAACGATTCAGCGTCCTCGATCTGTTTTAGGATCCCCGAAATTGTCGTCTCTCGAGATTGGAGAAGATTTTTAAGTTTACGGCTACAGTTTATTGTGTTCTCGTCCTCGCCCTTTTCTTTAGATTTCTGGGCAGCGAAATTGGTTTCTTCACCCAAAATGTCCATTCCCCGTATGATCTCGAGTCCATTCTGCAAGCCATCACGAAGCTGGATAATGACGGCTTGTCGCATTTTCACTTCAAGCATACGCTCCTTTAACAAGGAGACATCTTCCTGCGCTCGATCGAGATTCTTTTGTTTTTCTTTAATAGACACGTTGAGGCGAACCAAGTCTTCTTCTTCTTCCGCAAGAATTCGTTTAACAGCCGCCTCTTCAGCCGGATTTGGGCGGCGGTTTGCACGAGGGAACAGATCCGTATCATCAAGTTGAACGTGGGGCATGACAGATGTATCCCTAGATTACAGTGGCAAGACATAGAATACACGACATAAGTATAGATTCACAGTGAATTAGTGATTCAACGTACCTGGCTCCGAGTCGGGCTGGTTCAACCTGTTTTTGAATGGTGGCAGCTAGCTTGCTTTGTTGCATCTTGACTTCGACCGGACCACAATAAATTCGTAAAAAATGAAGTCGTCACTCGCTTTAAAGGGGGATATGCCTGGTCGTATGTATTCATAATCCTGCTCCTTATTTGCTGCTCGCTGACGCTCTCTTGTAACTTTTATAGCCAAGACTTATGTGAGTAACCCGGCCGCCATTCCAAGCGGAAACGCCTTCATAAAATGGTTTTCAAGTGATTTCTAATATTTTATGG
>KN824323.1:212619-227044 GCA_000827415.1 Serendipita vermifera MAFF 305830
GCTGAACAGCAGCGGCTTGCTCCGTTTTCGCTTTGAGTATGCTTTCTTTCAATATGGAGACATCTTCTTGCGCTCGATCGAGACTCTTTTGTTTTCTTTCGATGGACCGGTTGAGATGGACCAATTCTTCTTCCTCTTCAGCTAGGATTTGTTTGGCGGCAGCCTCTTCAGCAAAAGTTGGGTGGCGATTGGACCGAGGAAATAGGTCCGCATCATCAAGCTGGATGCTGAGCATAGCAAAGGACTCTGTAAGTGATGAAAAATACTCTGGTATAAGTATAAGCAGATGGCAAATTCATGATTCAACATACTGGGCTTCGAGTTGGACTAGTTCAAATGGTAGCTTGCTTTGTTGCATCTCGACTTCGACCGACCACATAATTCGCAAAAAATGAAGTCGTCAGGGAAATATGTCCAATTATATGTACTCATTTGTATTCTTCATACTCTACCGTGATGCTGATTTATTGCATGTTAGGGTCTTCTACTCTCTACGGGCCTTAAAGGTCGGGCCTCATAGCACGGCGATATGAAATCATGGGACAATGATAAAGCTGTCTATACACCGAGTCAAGCGCCGGGTTGGAATACTACACACGATGAGCTCTGGTCCGAATACATGAACGCGAAGAGTGGCAAAGGAGTGAGCAAGGATACGTGGGTTATGGTTGACCTCCGATTATCACTCCCTTCCAACGTGATTTCGAACCCACTGATCCAGATTTTTGAGTTTGTAAGGACCATTGACACCAAGTTTGAAAAGTGCGATGCAGATCGTATGTTTCATGGCTTAACTTTTATCTACTCACCCATATTAACCATAGCTCTCGACGGTGTAGACTTCTCCAATCGACGACTTTGCAGAATGGGCAAAGGAGAAACTGGGTTGAATAGTGTTGCTCGTTCTCGTGTCCCTCAAGGGTGTGAATATGACTGTATATACTGCACACATGACTGTCAACTAGAGCGTTATTGAGTCCCCTATAGTATGATACAACAAATTCTTGATCGTCTAAGCCATATCCTCATGTTACCACCGTAGCCTGGACCTGACCATATCGCCACTTGATGTCGTCGAAAGCGTCTGTCGAAATCTGGCATACCATTCTCAAATATGCCATATCTGTCCCTATATTCCTTGATGTGGAGTTTATTCAAGCTCGAGGGATCGATCAATACTCGTACCAATATCCGTATTGGCAAGCCGAGAGAATCCGAAACACCCTACGTCGAGTCTGTCATGCCTGGAGCGGATTTTTGAAACTATATGATCACAGATTTATTCGGATAGATGATGTGATCCACAAACGTGTACCCCTTACCGCCCTTCCATCCGCCATCCGCATAGACCTCGAGTGGATTGGGAACTGCTCATGTGCGGAATATTGCAATTCAGTGGGTGATATCTATTGGGATGAAATGCAGGATGTGTGGATGGGTGCCTTGTGCAAGTACGATACCTATCCGTGGAAGCTCGAGATCATTGGTGGATGCTATGGACGAGAGCACATGCATGCTCTCGGACCACTCGTCCCTAATCTTAGAGTTATGGTTTCTCAGGAGTGGGGTGTGATCTTCGCCTTTGGGAGAATCATCTCCGACGTAGGGAACCCGTTGGGTCCACAATTATCGATGAGCATGTGTGCAGCGGCGAATCTTGGTACCATTCATATGACAGACCCCGACCTATCCATGAAGATTTCCATTACCAGCGGCGAATTTCCGTCTTTGCGTCATCTTATCATTGATGTCGATGACATGCAAGAACCCTTTGAGCAATGGGAGTTTCACACTTTCCTACAGTATATTGGCCCACAACTCCGTACGTTTCATTACCGATATCAAATACACGTAGAATCACTCGACTCAAGCCTGTGGAGCATCCTACCCAACGTTGAGAGCATACAGCTCCCCTTCCGATGGACATTGAGTGACATACCCAAAGGCCATCCTCTAAAACGAGTTCAAGTTGCTGCATGGCGGATTCTAGACCACTTCAATGAAGAGTCAACATGGGACTCTGCACTTTCTCTCCACTGCCCCCTGTCCTCCCAGCGCAAGTTGTCCTATGCAAGGGATGTGGCATGGAGATACCTCCTATTTGAGCACCCTTCTTTTTCTTTGTGCATATGGAGCTATTTTGAAGATAATGATGCGCATTTGGAAGATGTCCACGGTGACACTCTATTTCAGTATATCATCTTTTTGATCAAGGCATTTTGGAAGCAGCCTCACAGAACATATTGTAGAACTCCATCTTATCATTAGTTCTCAGATGTACACATATAGCCTTGCAATCTGTTTTACGCGTAATTCGTTGCTCTGTAACCACTAAAGGTATCAATACAAAAACTACGGTATCAATAAGGTGGTTCAATCATCAGGATAGAGCACCTTGATACGCGACACGACGTTGTGGGTGACATGCGGACAGTCTTCGAAAACTACTCTCTTCAGGCGGTCTTTTATAACATTTTGGTTGGCGTCATTACGCTGGGGCCTTTGCAAGGCCTCGATGTATTGCAGTACGACTTCTCCAGTCCCAGTGTAGGATTTAATCCTCAGAGTCTCGAGAGTCGAAAAGCAGAGAAGTGAATAGCTTTGATCTAGAACGTCTGTCATAATGCCAATCCTTGCCTGTAGGACGGGTTCCACGCTCGCGTCTTGGAGTGTGAGCGTATTAAGGTTTCGGAGTTTATCGAGAAATAGAAGGATGATATTTGGTACGGAACTCCAGCTCATAGGAGCGATGTCGACATCTTCTATTGTAGTGGCAAGATTTCCGCCAGAAAAAAAGGGATCCCAATCCGTTTCTTCTGGCATTTCAGACGAGAGGAAGGATATCTTCCGTAGAGACGGGCACACGAAATTGGGTAAAAACCACTCCAGCAAATTCTTGCAACTCATAGAGATCTCTCGTAGGCTAGCCAATGTTGTGCCGGGGTTGGCGGTTGAATTAGCTCTATAGGGTCCAAGGTGTCCCGTAAAATGAAACTTGCAAAGCTTTGTCCCACTTTCGTGTATCACAGCAATCAACCTGGGAAAGCGATGATACCACAGCAAGTCGATGGTCAGCTCTTCCAATGCCTGCATAGGGCTGTCAAACCTGAGTGACGCATTTGCACACGTTATTTTTTGGAGAGATTTAGCGAATGAAGAAGGAAGTGCCCCTGTTGCATCCTTTTGAGATCCATATAAATCGAAGACAAGAATCTCCTTGATCACTGGTAGAGCATACCACCACTCAGATGTTGGGATTGTGTTTCCATCTGCTCCATATATATCTGCAACCAATGTATTTAGGGCCTTAATACGGGAAAATTGTTCATGAAGGTCATGGGAGGATAAAGACGAGGGCGCGTTGTGAGCGACAATTGTCAGAGTGTCCAAAATACCCCCAGTCAAGGTACAATGGGTCTGAAGATCTGGTAATGAACCGTTCTCGTCATTCTCAACGATGATGATGGGATCTTTCCATAATTGGGGATCTGCTCTGCAGACCGATCGCCACTGATAGCAAACGGACGAAAGTATAAACGGTTGGCGCCAAGTATTTGGAACTCTACGCCACTTTATGTATTCAGCCTTCCGTAAGGGCTGATATGCCGTCTCACGGAAGATTTGGTTTAAAATCTCGCGAGGGAGGCGACAAATGGGTCGGATGGCGTCTTTCTTCGACTGGATGGATGTAACTGCTTGTAGGCGTTGTGAGGCTGTGGAACCGAGTGTCACCTGGCTGATTCGCTCTACGAAGAGGGAACTTTGAAACTCTTCGTAAGCGATGGAGAACGTCTCCGCCTGCCGCGCGATCAACGATTCAGCATCCTCGATCTGTTTTAAGATGCCTAAAATCGTTATCTCCCGGGGCTGGAGAAGATTTTGAAGTTCGCGGCTATAGTTTATTGTATCATCGTCCTCGTCCTTTTCTTCAGTTATTTGAGTACCGGAATTGGTTTCCTCTCCCATAATATCCATTCCCCGTATGCTCTCGAGTCCATTCCGCAAGGCATCACGAAGTTGAACAGCGACCACTTGCCGCATTTTTGCTTTGCGCATACGTTCCTTTGACGAAGTGATGTTCTTCCGCGCGAGATCAAGGGTTTCGTTACATTCCTCGATGAACTTGTCGAGGTGCGCCAAGCTTTCTTCCTCTTTAGCTAGGAGTTGCTTAACCATTGCTTCCGAAGCAGGAGTCGGGTTTCGGTTTGATCGAGGAAATAGATCGTTATCATCAAGTTGGACGTTGGGCATGGCAAATATGAAGATCCACGTCTAATACAGATCCAATATAAGTATAAATTCACAGTGAATGCGTGATTCAACATACCTGGGCTTTCCTCGTTGAATCGGGTTGGTTTACAGCTAAAAACAAAAGTTTTGACGGTTTTGTGGGGCGGGGCAGGAACCGGCAATGGTGGGGTTTGGCACCCTGCGACGCTGCGACGCTGCTTTAGTATTGAAATGACGACATATGTTGCTTAAACTCTATTGATCACGCTGGCGATGAATTATCGTGTTTAGTGCCAAAAGCCCCCCACAACTGGCCATGCCGAAGCTCACCCAGCCCCACAAAACCGACAAAACTTTTGTTTTTAGCTGTAACCGGTTTGAATGGTAGAGCTTGCTTTGTTGCATCTTGACTTTCGACCGGACTGCAATAATTCGCACCAAATAGAGTCGTCACTCGCTTTAAAGGGGATATACCTGGTCATATGTACTCATCTCTAATCCTCACATTCTACTGTAATGCTGATCTGGATCTATTACTGCATTTGCTCATTGTGACTCTTACCGGATGGATCGCCTTGGACCTGTGGCGAACGTTTAGCGCTACCTTTCAATTAATAGTCGAAATTTTCGAAAACTCCAGCAAGACAGTATGTTTTCTAAGTTAGTTTCCATCACTGGAGAAAGGTACGGTTCTGGAACGTGGAGTAACTGACCAAATATCTATAATTATCCATGAATGTGGAACCACTGATGTCAAAGATGCTATAAATACCTCAAGGAGAACCAGTGGTGTCTCGAACTCACGATGGAAAACGATTATGCCTCTCCACCTTATCCATTGAACGAGGTGTTCTCGCCACACGCCAGACATGAAGAGAATCGGACCTTCGTTTGATTCGTATATGAATGAGCATAAGAGCAGGGCTCGTATTGGACATGGCTGACTCGCGAGTGTTGCACATATTGTGGGACTCAAGCTCATGTTTAGTTGGCAGATGTACACTTATAGCTTTGCAATCTGTTCTATGTATAATTCGTTGCTCTGTGACCACTAACAAGGTGAATACGAAAACTACTGTATCAGTACGGCAAATCAGTCGTCGGGATAGAGCGCGTCTATGCGTGACTTGACACTCTCGGTGATATCCGGGCAGTCTTCGAACACTATTGCCTTCAGGCAATCTTGGATAGAATCTTGGTTGGCATCATTACCCTGGAGTCCTTGCAGGGCCTCAACGTACTGCAGTACGACTTCTCCGGTCCCGGTGTAAGATTTAACCCTCAGGGTCTCGAGCGTCCGAAAGCAGAGGAGCGAGTATCCCTCACCACTTTGAGCGTCTGTCATAACGCTAATTTTGGCCTGTAAGACAGGTTCCACGCTGTCTTCTTGAAGTGTGAGCGTATTGAGGTTTCGGAGTTTATCGAGAAACGGGAGGATATTTTGAACGACGTCGCAGTCCATGGAAAATATGTCAACCTCGTTGATTGTAGTGGCGGGGCTTCCTTGAGCGAAAAAGAGATCCCAATTCGTTTCTTGTGGCATTTCAGGCGTGGGGAAGGATATTTTCTGTAGAGATGGGCACATAAAATTGGGTACAAAGTACTGCAGTAAATTCTGGCAACTCATAGAGATCTCTTGTAGGTTGGCCAATGTTGTGCGTGTGTCAGGGGTTGGGCTACTTTCACCGGGATTCATATCTCCCACAAAGTGAAGCTTGCGAAGATTTGTTCCGCTTTGATGTATTGTAGCAAATAAACCCGGGAAATCGTGATCCTCTTGCATGTCTATGCTCAACTCTCGTAATGCCGGCATAGGGCTGTCGAATGTAAGTAACGTATTCGTACATGCTATTTTTTGGATAGATGTAGCAAATGAAGGAGGAAGTGGCCCTTTTGGGTCAACTGTTGGTGTATATAAATCGAAAATAAGAATCTCCTTGATCGCTGGTAAAGCAAGCCCCCAGTCAGACGTTGGGACTGTGCCTTCACTTGAGCCCCATATATCGGCAATCAAGACATTTAGAGCCTTGATAGAGGAGAGTTGTTTGAGAATACTATGGGAGGATATTGGCTCGCTCAAGCCTCGAGCAAAGATTGTCAAAGTTTCGAGAACGCCTGCGGTTAGGGCAAGGTGTGTCTCAAAGTCTGATTCCGTGGGATGATTTTCGTCGTCAACGATGACGACGGGATCTTGCCATAATCGAGGATCCGCTCTGCAAATCGATCGCCACTGATAACAAACGGCTGAGAGTGTAAATGGTTGGCGCCAAGCCTCCTCGGACGGGGCTATATATTTAGCCCTACTTAGGGGCCGATGCGTCGTTTCACGGAAGATTTGACTCCAAATCTCGTGAGGAAGGCGCCAAATGGGTCGGAGGACGTTCTTCTTCGACTGAATAGATAATAGTAATTGCTTGCGCTGACGCATTGCGGATCTGAGCGTCTGTATACTGATTCCTTCCACAGAGAGGGAACCCTGAAACTCTCCGCGAACAATGGCCAGTGCTTTCGTCTGTCGCATGATCGACGATTCGGCATCCTCGATTTGTTTGGTAATCCCCTGAACAATCACCTTCCGGGACTGAAGAATGGCTTGGAGTTCTTGTTTATGGTGCACTGTGTCCTCATCGGCTTCTGTGTCTGTGACAACGCCTGCTTCTTCCAACGTATTTATTCTCTGCATATTCTCGAGTCCACCCCGCAAGTCGTCACGAAGTTGAACAGCAAGACTTTGTCGTGCTTTCGCTTGAGCCATACGCTCCTTGAACAAAGAGACATTTTTCTGAGCGAGATCGAGGTTCTTCTTATATTTTTCGATAGACACGTTAAGACGGGCTAAGACTTCTTCCTCTTCAGCTAGGATTTGTTTAACAGCTGCCTCCTCAGCAAGAGTAGGATTGCGGTTTGCGCGAGGAAACAAGTCTGTATCATCAAGTTGGGCGTTGGACATGGCAAATACGAAGATATACGTCTGGTACAGATCCAATATAAGTATAGATTCACAGTGAATGAGTGGTTCAACGTACTTGGGCTTTCCTCGTTGAATCGGGCTGGTTCAACCTGTTTTTGAATGGTGGCAGCTAGCTTGCTTTGTTGCATCTTGACTTCGACCGGACCGCAATAATTCGTAAAAAATGAGGTCGTCACTCGCTTTAAAGGGGGATATGCCTGGTCGTATGTATTCATAATTCCTCTTCTCCTTTGCTGCTCGCTGACACTCTCTTGTAACTTTTTATAGCCAAGACTTATGTGAGTAACCCGGCCGCCATTCCAAGCGGAAACGCCTTCATAAAATGGTTTTCAAGTGATTTCTAATATTTTATGGATTAGATTGGATGGTGGGGAGATATGGGCGGTCCTAAACAAAAAGGCATTACGCAGTACAGTGCGTATATTCGGGCTTTGAGTGCGGCAGGGTCTTGCTTCTGACGCATTTTCTTGCTCATTAGTTTTGTCGCCTTATCGTCAGAAGCCTCTGAAGGGAATGTTGAGTGGCTACCTATTTCACGGAATTCGACGGCTCGGTGCACAAGCTCCTTATTTTGTTCCTCCATTTGCTATTGGTAAGTATCATCAATTTTTTATCATCTCGTCGACGATTCGACTCGGGTACTACACGGCCGGCGCGGTCGTTTGTTGAATTTGTCCTCCATGGTTTATGGCCAAAGCTAACACGTTATTTTATGACCAGGATATGCCGTATACCAATGGGGAAAGGCGAAGGATCACTTCAACAACTCGAAGGCCGGCCATATTGCCGCTATGAAGGCTGCCGGAGAACACCACGAAGGTCACTAAGAGGCTATATTTCGATTGTGATTTCCTATAGAATTCGATTATATTATTCATTAAATCACGCCCTCCTTTGAACACAGTCAGCAACCCGGTATACCTGTGGAAGCCACGCCTTGAATTGTTTGGGACAATAGAAGCTGACATCTGCAGATCATTCTATCCTGGATAGCCTGCTCTTTTATTACCATTTCACGGAATCCACTCGCGCCAAACGCAGGTTGTCGCAACTCGTCCTTTTTTTTTTTGACCTGACAAAGTTGTGTCCAATAGCAGGCAGCTCTATCTAAATGTTGTTGATACCTGACAGAACAACGAAAAGAACAATCGAGGGATCGGTCGTAACTGCCACAGCTTGTGTCCCATTTCGTGCGCCCTTTTTCCCGCGAGGGCGTGCTCACTCCCAATACAGTTCCCCATTCGACTATTCAAACCTTTAGCTAACGTACCATTTAGTTTGTCGTCACATCCCAAGAATATACTATAGTCCAAATCTGGCCATCAAAACGATTCGGCCAAAGCTGGAGTTGCGCCAGGCACACTGCCGACCCGTTTATAAAGGCGGGCCCACGCGAGGATTTTCACAGCGTCTTCTCTCTCCCAAAAAGAAAACATCATAGCTCGACGCTATGGCCTCACTCTACATCCCATCCACTCCTCCATTGAGGCTAACACCCAAGTCGCCTCGTTCGCCCACGTCGCCATCGCCTTTTTCATCATCCCAAGCTAATAACTATATGTCACCCATTTCGATAATCTCCGGCCCTTCTACCCCTATCGATAACGATAACGCATTATCAAATCCACGACGTGCTCCATCCCCGCCGCAGCCTCCGAAACGCATGAAATCAACGCCAACTCTGCTGCAACAAAGAAATTCAACAATGATCCCTCGTGAAAATAACAATGCTCCGGCGGCCCGGGAAGAGCCTATTGTGGCGCCCAAGGTTCGGCAAAGCCGCGTCGGGAGGCTGAGTGGGAGGCTGGGTGGTTTAGTATTGTCGTCCCGAAAAGGAAGACCAAGCAACCAGGCGGAGTCTGGTCAGTTGATTTACTTTTTTATTTGCGCATTTCATTTTCTTTTTTTAAATCTCTCGTAATCTTGCGCGCGTTGTGGAGCATCATACCACGCCGCCTTCCTTCTTTCTCCGCCCATGTCTAGGAAGCGTTTTTGTTTGCAATTCCGCTTACGTCGTTCTATAGGCCTCCGAATCGAAATATCATCCACGCGTTTCTCCACTGCAACCAAACCATCTCCCACTTTGTCCGCAATGCCTATGGAGAATAACAACAGCGCACGACCGTTCAGTCCCTCCATCCTCAGTCCTACGAGCCCGATCAAACGACGCAAATGGCCCTTTACTAGTTCTTCATTCTGGCCACGACCATCGGCTCAACCAGCCCTCTCCGGATCGTCGGCTAGCTCTCACCGGGACTCATCCGATACCTCCGCGTCTACGTCCAGCGAAGAAGACGACCTTATCTTGGAAGAAGATGAAAGCGTACTCTCTCCACGGGACACTCCCCAAGAAGAGGAGATGCCTCCTCATCAACGCAGCGCCTCGTCCCCTCTCCTCCGATCCTCGTCATTCTCAAGACCATCTCCACGCCATTCGCAGTCTGCACCTCTACCAGAGAAATCGATGCCTCTTGGACCGGCGACTGACCTGCCTACTATCACGGTTACACTTCCTCCAAGGTCAAACGTCGATGCCCCTAAAGAGGAGTATGGACGAGAGCGCACCCTGTCAGAGCTGTTCGACGGGCTTTTCATCCTGAGCTCTGGTGGGAAGACGGTCAGTACCGTATCATTGTCGACCATCAACGAACAAATGGACGTGCCCCGCATCTCCAGTGAGCAAGAGGAAGAAGACTTTGACAATACCGACCTCATCTCCCAGGAGAGCTCCTCCTTTGAGACATCAGGAGAACTGGTCGAATCTCCCAACGTCCCCCTCACTCTCCTGCGCCGGACATCCAGCGCGCCATCGTTGACTTACCTAAGGCCGGTATCGCCGACCCTAGAAGTGACACCTCCACAATCGCCGGAAGAGGAGAACACGGGAATGCTCCGTGCCAGGCAATCCTCATCGGCTCTGCCGCTCATTCTAGGGTTCAATGGTGGTGCCGCATACGCCGATCGTACGATTGCCATTCCCACGTCACCATGTAGCCCAATCCACGAAGGGGTTTCACCAGTTTACGAGGAGGCACAGAGTGAAGATGAGGAGTATGAAGAGCACGCGATTTATATCTGCAATGACGACAATTTGCACTCGTCCCTCATTTCCGACGACCAGTGGACTTTGCGAGCGGAGAGCATTGCCACGGAGACTGCTGCTGAAGAGCTCTTGGCCAATCGTCTTCCTCGCTATTCGCAGCTGCTGCACTCTCCAAGTCAAGTCGATTCCCCGACGGAATATTCTCCCGTTTCCCCCTTGGTTGTTGACGACCGCTTCAAGTCTCAGATGCACCTTGCAGATGTGAAAGCTGCCTCAGATCTCGGCCTCTTCACCCCACCCAAATCTCCCAGTCTCGTTTTCAACCCGCCTCCAAGACTCGCCTCGTTGGCTCTCCCTCCTGCCCGTCCTCTTCGCTCTCTCCTCCGGTCTGATATCGCCGCCGATGACAGGACCAGTCAACAATGGGACCGTGAAAAGGTCACTCAGGACATCCGACAAGTCGTTCAGAGGTTGCGTTGGGACAAGGCACAGAAGACATGGCAGCTAGTCCGCGAAGCCGAGCATACCCCTCCTACCCGTGGCCGAATCTCCAATGTCGCCGAGGCTCCATTACCACGTAACACTAGCATCTCCTCTATCGCACCTCTAGCCACTCGCGCGACGATGTTGCCCCCAGGCAAGATGGAGTGGGGTCTCGTCGACTCGGCTGCGCCGAGCAATACTGGCCACCCAGGCTTGCTCTTCCGCGTATGCATCGCATGGCGCGTCACGCCAGAGCATAATGCCGTCCGACATCCATTTGGTGCGCAGGAGGAGCTCAAGGTGTTCGTCTTGGGGAGGACGAGCGAGGAGTTTTACCAGCTCTACGAGGGTCTTATGGGCCGGTTCATGTTGGAGCCGCGCAGACATGAATGGACGCAGCCGCACGAGATGGGGCCCAAGGCCATGGGGTGCCTAGAGCCGATGGAGGTGCCAGTCGAGGAGGAGAACTTTGACTTTACGACGGATGGTGCGCAGTGGGAAGCGACGCGCGAGGCGGTTAGAAGGAAGGTGGATGCGCTCGAGTCGTGGATGCAGGGGCTCATGAGGCTCAAGCATACCAACGTGGGGCACGTATTGGAGAGTGAATTTATTCGGGCTTGGATGGCGCCTCGCAGAGAGGGTGATTGTGAACGGTCCGTGGATCGGTGGAGGAAAGATGGTCATGGAGAGATTGGTCGTGATTCTGAAGGTATCGCAAAGGTTCTGGAAAGACTCTGGTAGTCGCATTGTTTTTTGGTCACTTGTAGCCTAGAAAATTGTATCACCATTTGTTCCTCCCATCCCGACTATTGAGCGTGAATCACAACTTGAACCCTTCCGTATCTACCCTCCCACGGGCAAAGTCTGCCAACGTCGAAAGCCAATGCAAGCATGTGTTTATAATTCAAAACATTGTATACAATTTATGACGACGTGCGAGAATCAAGCGAAGACGTGGAAAGCCGGGATGGCATCTGGTCTCCGAGATTAAATGCATGGGATATCAAAAGAACCGAAAGAAATAAAGAACTCCGAAATACTTCGTGGATTGTCATAAAATGACCAGGCCCTGGAATTCTTACGACCTTAGGCCGAGGTCTATTTCAAGGCAGGCAACAGGAAGAAACGTATCACAAACCCTCTCCCCGTCTTTTGGTAAACATATCATGAAATACATTGCTGTGATACTCTCGTTGGGAGCTCTGGGAGCGTGTACACCCAGGCCTTCATGTACACTCCTGTTTGATGGTCGAGTTCCATTTTCGGCAAAGCCAGCCGACTTCGACAAGGATACCAGCTTATATGATCACCAATACGTACATGGAGAAAGTGAGAATATCTTTTCTACTCCAGTTCGCATTTTGACACCTCCCTAGACCAAACGTGGGCGGAAATTATCAAGTTCCCAAGCCTCGCCGGTTCACTGGTAATTAGTTCACCGTTTTCGTCTATGAGCCGAGACTGATGAAACTCTAGTTTGATATCCCCAAAGGAGCCAAACCAGTAGAAGTGACGCTCAAGTAGGCCCTATTGGAATATGTAACCTTGTTCATCGTACTGACTATCCCGAAGTGACAATTCAATCTTCACTCCCGGGGGAGGTGCCCCACAAGTTGGATTCAGGCGTTCAGAGCTCATTCCAAGAGGGAACAACGGCACCGACATTACCGTCCAGGGAACGACAACGTTCCACTGGTCCGTTCGTACTGACCCACGTCGCCCATTGAACTACACCCACGAGTATCATGTAAGTGATTCCCTTACATTTGCGGTCAGGCACTGAATCTTATCAAGGCCGGATGGCACGAGACCTCGGATTACTCGACCTCCCAGTTTACATTCCTGACAGGGAAGCCATTTGACGCTACCATGGACCCAGATGTTAGTAAACCGCGCACTCTGAGGCTGGCAGGGCGGCAATCCAACCATCCGGAAACCACCTACTTCCAAACCGCTTTTACGCCTGACATTTGGCACAACTTTGCGTTGACCATTGGATGGGAGAGCAAGTAAGCTATATCCTTTTCCAATCTTGTTTAACACGGATCCTGATGACTCGACTCTTAGTGAGGTTACGGTGTATTATTCGAAGGCTTACAATGCCCTAAAGAAAGTTGCGGGACCTGCGTTCAACAACAACTCTGGAGGAGGCCAATTCCACCTTGGCTTACTCAAACTACCCACGGGTCCAGGAGGTATTGACGTGCTTCACGAAGGCTACCAGCAGAGTCACTTGAACGAAGGTCTTATCTTTGGAGGCGTGTTCATTGAGCAAAGCTCCAATGGGTGCGTCACGTTGGAGCCATAGGTAGTCACCAATTCGGCAGTCTCAAAGGGTCTCGTGGTTTATTATGAAGCCAAACGCATTGCCCAAAAAAAAAGAGTGATATTCCATGTTCTGAAATAAAAAGCCAAAGTCCATTTCTCTAACCCTAGATCTGATTCGCTTAGTCAGATTTCGTTTACGTTCTTTAAAGGAGTGTGTTGGTGAGGATCCTATCACTCTCTTGAAGGCATCGAATAGTGGGCGTCGTAGTCCAAGTAACAGCGACCCCTTTGTCTTCTTTTGCGGCAACCATACGATTCCAGATACCAGAAGCGAGCAGCTCATGAGCCTTTAACGAAGGGTGGAAGCAGTCCACATCACTGAGGGCTAATCAAAGTGAGCACAGTATCAATAGGTAAGACTGTGAGAATTACCTTCGATTGGATAACTTCCTAGAGCGACAACGGGAGGCTGCCATACAACGGCACTAGCGAAGGAATTAGGCTCTGACAGTCGTTTCAAGTAGTGCACTTACAAGCCAGGGTACCTTGCCGTCTGGTACTCCTTGACTATCTTTAGAAGTCGCTCGTTGTATTGGTTTGTCAACTGGTCCATCTGGTCGCGAGTCGCCTCTCCAATTTTCCCGCCGAGAAGTGAGCACTAGAACGAGAGATTGTCAGTTTATGGTCATTCAAACGAGAAGAGCAACGTACGGCACATTCGAGGTTCTTATGTGGGACAATAGGTAGTAGCTTCGAACAGTAAGGTTGGTTTAGAGTAAGCTATTAGAGAAAGTTAGCCTGTATACAGTGAATTAATACGTTTACTGACCTCGAAAATATCGGAAACTTTGAAAACAGCAAGCAGGTTGACCAAAGTGTTCGCTGTATAGATGGTCAACATCGGCCACATAAACAGGATGGCATGAACTGACGAATAGCAGCCCTCAACGCCTCCAAGGTTTCTCGGATATTGTCTTCAAAGTCGTCTGCGGAACCTGGCCCAATGCCGATCGAGGCTTGTGCACAAAGCCAACATAGGTCGTTGGACCCAATCTGGAGATTGATATACTTGAACTTTTCGCTCGGAATCCTTCGCTTCTTCACTTGCGGGATCAAATAGTCGTTGACCTGGTGAGGCAGATTGGACGCGAGAGCGCCCGTCTGAGCAGAGTTAAGCTGGTCGACGGATTCGTTCCACCCTAGAGACCCAGGAAGACAAATAAAGCCTTAAAGGGAAGGATAAGAACACTGCGTCATCGATTCGGCACGATGGGGCCTTACCGAAGCATATTTCTGGGAAGCCGTTCGATCCTTTGCTTCCACCCGTGGCAGCCGGGTTATAGTGCTTAATAAACTAAGAAATAAATGTTAGTCCAAGTAAAATGGTCAAGTAGTGCAGAGGGACCTACATTTGGAATGGTCAGGGCACC
>KN824323.1:227989-242020 GCA_000827415.1 Serendipita vermifera MAFF 305830
CAACTTACACCCTGCCTCCCCCGAGGCATGTCAAAGAAGTGTGGGGTCATAATGGGACGACATCAGTTTTGAGGACAGGCGCAGTCTCGGCGAAGCAGTCTTCACACTCCTGGCCGAGCTATGCGCACGACAAACTTCAAAGTAGACGCTTGAACCCGAACGGATCCCCGCTTTGTTCGAACTCGCATCGATATTGAGGCCAACATGTGAAAAATGAACGCGACAAAGTCGTCAATAAGCACAGGTTCTTCATTGTGGATATGGCCGAGCTGTGATAGGTACTCCCAGTCAAGGTCTTGATATTGACAACCAGAATCTCATTCTGCGCTTCTTATATTCTCTTTTAGTTCTAGAGCTTGTAGTGCTTTGACCATCTTCGTCAACAGACTTCGCTGAATCACCAATAGTCTTCTGCCCCTTTGTTTGTTTCGAAGCCGATGCTCACCTGACCTAGAATACAAAGTACGGCGCCTTTTAATGGAACTTACGTCCTTGGCGCGACCCTACTCTACAATGGTCGATGCTACGGAAAGCGGTGAGTAGAAGCCTCGGTGCTCCTTCCACGAACCCTCAGTGACCAGTTATCATTTCATTATAGCCGACGGGTATGTTTGCATTCTTTTACTCTCATAACCTATGTAGGATCATGGTGCCTTCAACATTCAATTTTCATTCTATTATGTAGTGATAGGCCCCTCTTGACTATATCCATGGCATGTACGCTTCGAAATACCATTAGATTAGAGACTAAAAGCCTAAAATTATCCAAATTCGAGCTGTAAGACGGATATTTCATCTTATTTGGGATCCCTGGTCCAGCAAGTAAAGTTTGATGACTACTTTTGATGAGCATTACCGTATGATACGGTGTAGCCATTCTCCAATCCATCATCTCGGCTCGCCCGTTGTCTAGAGTAAATATAAGGCCGAACGGCAGGTAGGAGAATGGGTATAACCGGTTCTCAGCCATAGCGTTTTCAATACAAATGCTATCGTTTCCGAATGGGGGGTTTTTTTTTCAGAATCTGTATTGATTTAAAGATTTTCTAACGCGAGATTTGGTCACTGTAAGCAGCAAAATTGACATATATATAGCGGTATGGACAAGGCATCGCACAAACACAAAAGCCGAGATTGCTCATTATCGATGGTCATATCATGATTCCCACACCTATTTAAAATGTCTGGAGTATGCCCACACTCGCCCACACTCGTCCTCTTCCCCCCACCTCATACACCACATCGGCCCCAGCCTCGCATGTGATCGGCTTTTATGCGCTATAGCTCTATTGACTATACCAACGTAATTCACACCCAAACTTTGCCGAGCCCCACAAAAACTTTATACTTTAGCAGTCAGTGAACGGTTACTCGAGCCGATCCAGTAATGGATGATCGAGGGTGGGTCAACCAGCATCGAAAGCTGAATACAGAATCCTCAAATTAAGGAACAAGATACAGATATGGAGGCCACGTTGCGGCCTATGGTTGACGCTGGCTGGTTAGGCACGGACCTACATCTAGCACAAATCATCGAGCGGTATCAAGCCCCGTTCTGGAGCCCACCAAAACTATGCTACCACTACAGCATGATATGAGAAGGCAAGGAAATGGTCTCTGTCTCCTCAGCCTCGGTAAGCTTGCCGTATACTGGTCATCCAGTTTTGACACGATACTAGATGCTGGCGGCTCTCGAGGCATATCCCAGCTAAAAATCCTCGCGGAACTGAAATTTAGACTGGTTCAAGAAGTTAGAGGGGACCTACTATCTCGTCCTCATTCAATATTTGACATGATTGGTGGGTCTGGAAGTGGAGGGTGAGTCGAGCGCCGCTAAGCGCTTCATAACCAAGTGCCAACATGCCTTTAGATTCATTTCTATTCTTCTGGGAATCTTCGGACTTTCTGTAGACGAGACTCTGGAAGAATTTATCATTCTCAGTATCCACGTCCTCGACATACCAGGAATCAGTGCATCGGCCAGAACCGAGAGGCTCAAAAGGTATATCACAGATTTAATGAAGAAGTACGAAATTGATGAGGAGATGCGTCTCCTGGACCCAAATCCCCGCTCTGGCCGATGCAAAGTGTAAGCTTGTGGCATGTGGCTGATCCTGGCTAAGCCGTTATAGGGTTATTCCCATATCATATAAGCACCACATTGGATCCATGTGTGTGCTACGTAACTTTGCTGTGCGCAAGGAGCAACCTCTCAACGTGACGATTTCGGAGGCTCTCCTTGCAACTCTCGCAACGCCACCACTCTTCACCTCGACCTCGATCTTCAAGGATTCCATTACATTCGAGTACATTGGTGCCGATATCTCTTTCAGTAATCCGGCACGAGAGATTATAACTGAAGCCTATTGGGCCTTTGGCTCCGAGGAGAATATCGCATGCTTCCTAAGTCTCGGATGCGGCCACCCTGGCATCTTTACGATTCCTGACGATGCTAGTCTGTCCAGTTGGATGAAACTATTGGAAAGGCTCTTGATGGATAGCGAGCAAAAGGCCGAAAGCTTAAACTCCCAGATGGGCCACCTTGGTCTCTACCACCGCTTTTGTGTGACCAATGGGCTCGAAAGGGAATTATCGGGAGCTAGCCCGCTTTCCAGTGAAATTATGGCGCATACTCAGGCCTACATTACTGACGTCATCGTCTCACAAAGGATGGACCACTGCGTCGATATGCTTTCTGTCCGAGATGGCCTTGCTTCTCTCGAGCAACTAAGTAAGTGTTGTGTTTTGTTTGTTTTGTTTGTTTACTGACGTAAATTTAGAGCATTCTGGTGGCCAAGCTATCCTCCCGCCGGCGCTCCCTCCCCCAACAAAGACATTTGTGATGCGGCGAGGGCCATGGGACTTTATTGAGAAAACGATAATGGGACATGATACATCAAAGCTATCTGACGAGCCACGTATCCTTGTGGTGACGGGTCTAGGTGGCTGTGGAAAGACTCAATTGATTCTGAAATTCATGCGCGTTCATGAAGCAGAGTGAGTGCCTGAGTGAACCATCTTCCCTATCTTGCTGAATTATTTCCAGTTTTTCTTCATTATTTTTCATCGATGGGAGCAGCAGACCCCGTATTCGGGCCGACATCACCCGCTATGTGCGAGCTTTCGGCGCGGAGCACAGCCAAATGGGGTTCGATGACTGCCTCGCATTTCTTTCCCAACCCTCTCCTAATGGCCCACGACTCATACTATACGACAATGTTGACGACCCAGACCTTGATTTGCCCCCTCTTCTCCCAAGAGGTGGCTCCTGTGCTGTACTCATCACATCACGAAATCGCTCACTAGGGGAACTAGCACCTGAATCTCACCTCGAGCTCGATGTCATGACGGTGGACGAGTCAGTGGAGCTACTGCTCTACAATCCCGACGGTACCACCAATCTTGCACCGGGAGCGCAAGAGGATGCGCGTGCAATTGCCGAGGCACTGGGGTGTCTGCCCATTGCCCTGACGCAAGCTCGTAGCTATATGTACCAGACGAAGTGTACCGCCCGCTCATACCTTGAGAGACTTCTCAATGGTAAGGGCCGGTTACTATCCCACCCTATCAAGAACCATCCTAACATGCGCTACGTGTCCACTTATGCGGCATTTGATGCATCGTTTGAGATGCTACCTCCCCGAGTTCAACAAGTCCTTCGACTCCTTTCCTGCTTCCATTGGGGAGACTTCCCACTCGAACTCATTGTCCTCGCCGCAAAGTTTGGCTTTTCACAATACGATCAAAAATACATTGAACACGGAGACGAGTTTCGCATCGGGAAGGCGGTCCTGGAGGAGATTTTCCTCAGTGACGGGCAGTGGGACGTCACAACCTTGGATAACATGTTGATCGCTCTTCAAAACTATTCCCTTGTCACCCTCGCTCCCGGTGTTGACACGTTACTGGTCCAAATACATCCAGTTGCGCACGAGTGGGCTCGTTCACGTATCCCGAACGAAGAACAGGCGCAGTATCAAGCGGCCGCCCTTCTATTGCTGGCTCTTGGTGCTCGAGAGGAGTATACTCCCTCAGCGCAGTACCTGTCTAGCCATGCAGCCCATATGAATCACCTCTGGGACCACCTCCATATCAATAATGCTGGAGCATTTGGAAGCATCTTGAGAGAAGGCGGCTTACTACATGATTCTCTGAATATGAAGGAGAAAGTGGTATCTGTGCTTCGGCAGCGAAGCGATTCGAGCACGATCGCGCTCGCCAACGCTCTACATGCATTGGCAACCGCGTATTACGGCTTAGGTCGTTTGAAGCAAGCGGAAGATGTCCAAGTGGAGGTGCTACAGCTGAGAAGGGAGGCACAAGGAGAACGCCATCCCAAGACACTCCAGACATCCAGTGACCTCTCCCGAACCTACGTCGCTGTTGGCCGCCTAAGGGAGGCCGAGATTCTTCAAGCTACGGCCTTGAAACTGAGGCGTCAAGTACAAGGAGAGCGTCACCCTGATACTATTGCGGAGTCGAGCATTTTAGCTGAGACGTACCGAGATTTGGGGAGGTACACAGAGGCAAGAGATCTAGAAGAGGAGGTACTCAGGCTCCGCACAGAGATCTTGGGGCCTCGCCATCCCGAGACGATCAAGGCATCCAACAACCTCGGGTGCACCTATCACAGCATGGGCCGATACGATGATTCGGAACGCGTCCTTGAGGAAGTTCTTCGCCTTCTGAAGGAAGTGGTCGGAGAACGTCATCCGGACACCCTCGACGCGTACGGCAATCTCGCAAACGTGTATCGGGAATTAGGGCGTCTGGATGAGGCTGCGGCCCTTCAATCGGAGGCCCTACGATTACGAAAAGACATTCTAGGGGAACGTCATCCAGGCACCGCAAGGGCCATGCTTGACCTCGCCGAGATCCGCGTAACTCAAGGAAAAGGCCTTGCCACCCGAGACCTTGTTCACAATGCCGGATCCATCATCTCGGAGACACTTGGTCAAAACAATCGGTGGTATTCTCATTATCTGGACCTCTCCGCTCGTCTCAAGGCCTTGGAGGAAAGTGGCGGTCAGTCTCCGGTAATCAAATCCGGGACCGAACTTGTTTATTCACCCAAATCTTCAAGCTTTATGCTGTTACCTGCCCTCTTGATGCTGATTGTAGCAATTATGCTTGCGTCCTTGGTGTATTATTCTCTATAGCGTTTTCCTATCCTGATTGATGTTACCCGCGAGCAATTGTGTGACGCCTCTTCTACTTGAGAGACCTACGCGTCTCATTATGCGTCCCGTTGAACGGCAACTGAGACCATCGGCCCGCGCGAAGTTAAGGGTCAGAAGGAGGGCAGTGCGATCGAGCGGCGCCTAAATGCCGATCGGGACGTTCTCTTTTATCGCTGAGACAATAAGCACGTATCCCAGTATTTCAAGTTCTGGTTCTAGATAACTGGCATATTAACGGGGAACTCGCATTCCTTTCCCACTATGGCCGTGCTTGCCGCGCTTAGGGATATGGATAGGTCGGAGGTAGCGTTTTTCCTAGTCCCATAAAACTTGAAGGTGTCTGGAACTTTTCGACTTCGTTCACTTCTCCATCTTCAGGCAAACTTGGACGTAAAGCCGAGCTTTTCTCCCCCAGCTGAAATAAGGTGAGCATATGATGCAGGAGTCGATTTATCGAATGTATTTTGTTTATAATTCCGTTTGAACTCGCCGCGAACTCAGTCAATTATGGGTCACGGACAGGCTCTTGAGAGTCGTATCGATACCGTCCTGAGTGCAGGCTGAGTACACAGCCCGAGGCTGTTTTGCGATTCCTTATATCCGTTATCACATGCTATGATCCCTATAATAGATGGTTAAAGGCTGATGTCTTCTCAAGGCTCCCGCACCTTCTTAAGGATTCGCTATAGCTCTCTGGATGTGCCAATTTACAGCTTTATTCAAGCTCTTTCGTCTAATATTGGTCATATTGGACCGGAAGGTGTCAAAACCTGATACTAATTTGGTTGTTGATGCCACACGAGAACGCTCTGGCGCTGAAAGTTCGGCAGGCAGCTCTTCCCTAAATTCCGAGCCACGAGCAAGTATCCCAGCTGTAGAAGAGCCAAAATCAGACAAACTCTCGTCAAAAACGCCTCTAACGGCTCCAAATGAGCTTCACTTGGGCCACTCCCTCGCTCCCCCATCTCTAGTACTGCCCACAGAAGCAGTGCCCAACGTTGTACCAGACGTCACTCAAGGCATTGTAGAGGAGAATAAAGTCTCCATATCCCGTGTCAAGTCTATCATTCGCGATTCTCGTCCACCCATCAGCAATCTACCAGCCGAGCTACTGGGGATCGTATTCGAACACTACCTCGCACGTGAAAAGGGATGCATTTTATACTTGCTTCTCATATGTAGGCGGTGGCATGAAACTATTATGGGCATGTCCAAGTTGTGGTCGTGTATCAACCTGCAAAGTACCTCTCCTTCCGACCTTTACACCGAAACGGAGAGGCACATTCAACAGATCCAAGTATGTTCCTCGAACAGTGGGTCTCTTCCACTGGACTTGAACATACAATATGGCTTTGAAGTACTCGAGGAAGATATCGGAAAGCTCCGAATCTCCATAAACAGTATCTTTATGGCATTGAGAGGAGCCGAGTCTACGCTTGCCCTGCGATGGAGATCCTTACGGTTTATTCTCCCCACCTATCACGGAAGATCCTTTGTCCACGCCAATGATTGTGGGCTCACTGGTCTGTCGGTGCCAAATCTCGAGCATCTTTCTATCGAAATGCTCGTCAACTCTCCTATGGATGGACATCTACTTCCTTCTCCCTACTTTTCGAATCTCTCTCGTGTGGAGAATCTCGTTTTGGATGACGAGCGCAAGCTCGAATGCTTTCCAGGAGTTCTCGAGCATCTACAGGCTCTAGACATTCGGGTGAATCAGCAACCATTTAGTAGTAGCGGACTTATCCGCTTTCCTGGCCTGAATTCGCTCATTTTGCGACACGAAGAACGGGACGACCACCTCAAGTCCGCCTTTACTTCATCTCTGGAACATCTATGGGACCAAATCGTCCCTGGTTTCGTGCCAGACTCCACTGTCAGTATACAGCCCCAGGAAGGAAGACCATACCCTATCCCTACCTTGTGCGTACAGGCCGCCTGGATCTCAGAGTTTGAGCTGCCGAATCTTGCCCCTACAAGGCTTGCGTGGGACACGCTTCAGTCTTCGCTATTGGGACAATTTAAACATACCACACTCGCAAAGGGTTCTATCACTACCCTCCTCGAAAAGTACCCAATGGTTGACTACCTCGTCTTCCCAGGTATATTGGCTCGCCCCTTTTTCGTCCTTTTAGAGCAAGGGTTGCTTCTGCCAGCCTCACTTCAGGGAGTTCTATTCGATATGGAATCTGGAACACCGAGAATATATGATATGGTAAATGGAAAGCTAAAGCGCCGCCGTTAAAGTGTTTAGAGGGCCTAGAAAAACCGTATATACCCAAATATGTGACATAGCTTGTATATATAACCATGCTTTGATATTTAGTCATTTATCTCATATTTATAGACTAGTAAACGGAATGCCATCCTTGGCTCCTGGACGTTGCCACCCCCTGAATATTTCAAACTCCGCCACTGATCGATGATTCTTTGATTTGCTTCGATCGCTTTACAAACGCAAGCTTGGCCTCTTCCGCATCCGCCCTCTTTCGCATCTTTCCCCTCTAGATTTGTTCTTCTAACATCCAAAAATGGCGTCTATCGGCACCCTCTACATGACTCCCGTAATGGCCTCGGCCAAGAAGGTTTGTCGATTTTCACCGTTAAAAACGTGTCTAGAGCCAATCTTTATCGTTTATTACCCTTTTCATCTCGAACCTGTTGATTCTGATCGCTGACGATGGCGTTGATGCGCATGGATTGAACAGATCAAGGCAGCCGCCGTGCTCAGCGGTCTCTCTGTCGATCATCCCGCTAGCTACGTACACTACGAAGATAACAAAAAGCCAGAGTTTCTCGCAAAGTTTGCCTCGGGCAAGATTCCCGCGTTTGAGGACCCCGAGGGCTTCACCCTGTTCGAAGGAACCGCCATCGCACGCTACGGTGAGCCATTCTGTTTATCAATGTTGGATTTGGACTCTCTTTTAGGATGAGAACATTGCTATTTAAACAGTTATCCCTGTCTTAATCACCGCATGTCGAGGATTTTCTTCTCTGATCTCTTTATTCTCACACCTTCGTATCTAAAACGTTCATACTGACGCTACTTTACAGTTGCTGCACTCGCTCCGAATGCAGGTCTCCTAGGCCACTCGCTCAAGGAGTCGGCTCTTATCGACCAGTGGATCTCCTACTACCAAACCGAGATTCTCCCCAACATCCGTCCTATCGCAGGCATGTTGGCCCACCGTCTCCCCTACTCTAAAGCACTCGAGACACACTACCGCGAGCTTCTCCCCCGCCCACTCGGTGTCCTCGACAAGCACCTCTCGACACGTACCTACCTCGTTGGCGAGCGTATCACCCTCGCAGACCTTGAGGCAGGTTCCGCCCTCGTCATGATGTACGAGCAGATTATCGGAAAGGAGCAGAGGGAGCAGTTCCCACACGTCCTCCGCCATTACGAGACGATCCGAAACCACCCTAAACTCAAGGATATTTGGGGTCCCACCGAGTATATTGATGTCCAAAAGGCGTATACTCCCCCCGCCAAGACCAAGGAGGCAAAGCCTGCCGCTCCAAAGGCGGCCGCCGCCCCCAAGGTACGTCCGTATTGTATCTTCCTTAATCAGTATTGACGCGTTTCTTTCGTAGGCTGAGAAGGCACCAAAGAAGAAGGATGATGCAGACGAGGAGGACGAACCTCTTGTGCCCGCTGAGCCAAAAGTCAAGAACCCACTCGACGACTTGCCAAAGAGCAACTTTAACCTCGAAGACTGGAAGCGTGCGTATTCTAACATGGACACACGGGGTTCCGGCGGCGCCTTGGAGTGGTTCTACGAAAAGTAAGTCGCGCGCCATTACTTCGTCTGCCCAGCCTAGTTTTGACCGATTATCCACGTAGATTTGATCCCGAGGGATTCTCCGTCTGGCGTGTTGACTTCAAGTACCCAGAGGAACTCACGCAAGTGTTCATGAGCTCCAACCAGATTGGTGGTTTCTTCAGTGCGTCAACATGTCACTCGTACTTTACTGGACTTCGACTGATCAAACTCTCCGTCTAGACCGACTGGAGGGATCGAGAAAATACCTCTTCGGTTCCGTCGGCGTACTCGGAGCCGCCAACGACAGCAAGATTTCGGGTGTCTTCATCCTCCGAGGACAAGTACGTGTTGTTCATGGACACATCGGTCTTTATTATTGACATTTGGGCTAGGACCACAAAGCCGTTGTGGATTGTGCGCCGGATTGGGAGAGCTACGAGTTTAAGAAGCTCGACTATGCTGGAGCTGACAAGGAGTTCTTCGAAGCGGCACTCGCTTGGGACTTGGAGCTTGACGGCAAGAAGTGGGCCGATGGCAAGGCTGTGAGTTGAATCGATTACCCGTCCGTCGTCTCCCAGCTAACCAATCATACGCGTACAGTTCAAGTAGGAGGGACGTAGAATGAGTCTATGTTCAAGAGGGTTTCTCCATTCTGCTTGTTCATGTCTGCCCGTGATGACGATTCTCCCAATATTAAAAAAATGAAATCTGCTTGCTTACTGGCTACTGAATACGGCTTGCCGAATGACGTCGTCTAACTGTACATTGGAAACCACTAAACTGAGCGGAAAAACTGGGCACACAGCCTCGGAATTGTTCAAGCGCCAAGCGTCTATACCCCAAACGGGCTACGCGCTCGGCCATAGCCTTTATAACCCCTTCCACGTCGATCCAAATCTCCAAGCTCGCCTCGTAAACTCTGAAAATATTCTAAGAAATGTCAAACGCGACTCCAGCAAAGTCGATGGCCCCCGGATCGCCCGTGCTTTCCGGTGCCACTACCCCATCTGCGCATGCCGGTAACGTGACGTACACCCTTAAAGAAGACCTGAAACTAATTCTCGATTATTATCGCTTACTTTGTCGTGAATACACGTCGTTTATCATATGCCGGATCTCGTTTGTTCATGTGGCAAAGCTGGAAAGCAGAGAGCGACTGGGGCGTTTACGATTGCCCAGTTTCTAGAGGATTCGAATGCGCTCTTGGAAAAGATTAAACACACGGCGGCAAACGTGACGACCTGTCAGGTGCGCGCCCGTTCGTTTTCCTTCTAGTCCCTTGCCGAGACGAAGGAGCGCCGACTGACTATTCCCGCGTACAGAACCAAATAGATCAAGTCTTTGATCGGGCGGGTTCACTATTGGAGGCATTGTCGACTGATGCGAAGGCCCTTGATAAGGTCAAATTGCAAGAGGCAGGAGCTGCCATTGAAGAGTACGTATTGAAACGCCACGGTTCACCTCGCTCCATTACCAGAGTAATTAATCATTAAACTTCGTCATAGGACTCTGAAGGACCTGCACAAGCACGTCCTGAGGTTCGCCATTTATGGAAGGCCAAAAGCATTCGTTACTCGGGCTGAAATATCGGCTTATTTCGAGACGTTTAACATTCAAGTTGACTCGGTACTCAAGATGTTTGCGGTAAGTGCCCTATTAGACGAGTCGGGAAGGGTCATTGATGAGAACAACTTGGCAGGTTGCCAAGCATCCAGATGTTGAGGACTGGGAAGGCGAATACTATCAGTCAAAACTTGAAGATGAAGCCGCTTCGCATGAGGTAAGGGCTGATCCTGTAATGCGAGACGGAAGGCTCATATTCCGTAGCAACTATGGGAGATCTTGAACAATGAATCCGACTTAAAAACGGTTATGGAGCTCGGAGAAGATGCATTGGATGGTTTGAAAATAGCGTGCGCCTCGGTAAGCAGCCTGTTCAGATCGTGAATCTATGACTAATTGGATAATAGGCCGTAGAAGATCCACATACCGCTCCAGATCGGAAGAAGATGTTCGAAAATGCCGGTGGAAATCTAGAACACTGCTCCCTCGGTGATCCAGGGCTACTACAACCTCGATTGCTCCTGAACGAACCACCCACGGTACGCGTCTCATGAGACGAACCAGTCGAATGTAGGCTAATGCACAACCAGCCCATTGCGAATACACGTTTGGCCGCGCCTTCTGGGCTAGCACGAGCGTCCTCGAGTGGCTCGCAAAACATACGTCCAACATCTTCGACACCCACCAAAACTCCCAAGGCACCCGTGGAGACAGCAGCAGCACGTGCAAAGAGGGAAGAGGCGGAGCGAGAGCGAGCGCAGGCAGCTGAGGAAGAGCCGACGTTGCCTCGTTGGGAACCACGGAGGCCTCCACCTGGACGAGGGCCTGGAAGCATGGATGGCACTACGGAGGCAGCTAGGAACCTGAGCGCCTTGGCGATGGACGACCCTAATGCACCTCCGGGTGGTGGTTATGAGGCGCAAACTGGTGTTCCGGAGGATTTGCCTCCTAGCTATTCTTGATTCGTGCCGTCGTGTTGATCTTGTTATAATGGAATATAATCCCCTATTACAATGTCCCACGAACGTTCTCAAATACGCTCAAACAACAATTGACTATCAAGAAGTACAAACGAGACCTTCGGCTGGGCCAAGTTTCAAGACCTTCGCTCGTTGTAGCGAGAGAAATGAAAAATATTTAATCTCAAAACTAAAGACATAAGATTGGCGGTCCTACGTTCCTTGTCGCCTCTCCCCCAACTCTTCAAAAGACGCGTATGGAATTTGAAACAGGGACATGGTCTGAGAATTATTCTCCCTAAAGTTATCGAAAGATTCAGTGACGATTGATTTGAGCGGGAATTGAAACTTACACCTCCGCATCCCCTAGTGGCAGAGTATTAGCGACGAACGGTTCGAGTCAAGAATTTTCACTTACCCGCAGCCTCCTCCTCCACCGCATCCACCACAGTCCCCCTTGAAGTACCACAAAATGAGCGTTAGTAAGGATTAGTATGAGCAGATACATTGATGGGGTTCAAGGTTCATGATTTGCTTACCCCACTACAGCCTCCTACACACGCCCCATAACCACTGGGATATCCATATCCACCATAGTACCTAGATAAAGGTGTGGCGGTCAGGAAGCGCAACGGGGTTGGCAGGGGTTTCATACTCACCCAAAAGGAACCGTCAACGATACACCCCAGTATGGATAGTACTTCTCATGGTAGTAGGAAGGATCCGCAAATGCCTCATGGTGATTGTCCTTTGCTCTCTTCTCACTCCTTTCCGCTTGCAACCCTCGCCACGGATCTTTAGTGGCGCCTTTTTTGGCACTGGCAACACATTTCATCAATTGCTTCTCCCTGGCGTCTTTCTTTGCTTTGGTCGAAGGGTCCGTCGGGTTTGCAAATCGCAGGGGGTGCTCGGATGGATGTGACGAATCGGCCTCGTCCTTTTCGATGGAGACGAGATCAGGTCGCGTATCCCCGACCTAACCGTAAGGTTAGAAGGGCTTTTGTCGAGGTCGAAACCGACCACTTCCATTCAAGATGCACGGCGGCCGCGTTTTGATGCTTCTGATCAAGTTCTCAATTCACTCTCGCGAATGTCCCTCTTCTATTTGCTTCTTTACTTTTACCTTCATTCCGCCCCTAATCCTAATCACTCGCAGTTCTTCTCCGGTGTCATATCATCAGCGCTGCTCCACTAAGCAATGGAGGCTCTGACAATAAGGCTTATTCGCTGTCCTGCATCGCACATTCGTGCACAATCACAACCAGTTTGCCAAACGGCTATTGTGCCCGCCTTTCTTTCCTGCTTATGTGAATATATTCACACATCGTCTCCTGTTTGCAATACCCTCCCGGATTGACACTGTCATATATTAATATCCCGCGCAACTCACCAAAAATGAGCTGCCCAAGAGAGGTCAATTCCCTTCTCGCAAAATCTCCTATTATTGTTTCCAAAAATAGTCTTACGAGCCAGAAGTTCAACACCAAGAGCTTCGAAATTGCGGAAATCCTCATCTGGGCCACATTTCCGGAGGCCGAATGAAGCATAACATGGCCCATCGTCTTCTCCAGTACGATTCCCTGCGTCGCGCTTACAGGGACGAGCTGGGTTGGTAGTGGTGGATGACCCACACTTCTGGCTACTGCCACTCCCTTGACCGCCTCGCATCACTCGCCCACCTTTTTAGCTTTCTCGCTTATGCTTCTCCTGACACCAACAACTGGCTTTCCTTTCTCACCCACCACGTCCATTGGCGAGCCCATTTGCTGGAGACAGGAGTAGACCTCATAACCATCTCGTCGTCCTGTGGACAAAGCGAGCAAGATTACAGCCGTACACAGATCAAGTTTAGTTCTACAGTACTCACCCAAACAGATGGCGTCGCGCATCAGCCGTACAGCGGTGGCAACGATGTACAAAATATGAAACGTGTATACAGCACTGCTTATATGTAACGGGGCGAGACTTATCAACACCGACGAGAAGGTAAGTTGAAAAGCAAGAAGGCAAGGTATCACTTTCTATCCGTGGAACCACGACAAGACTACAGAAAACAAATGCCCGAAGTACCACAACCTTATCTCAGGAACTCTTCATATCAAAGGTGAGGAGCCAAAGGAATACTTGCCTACGCCCACAAGCAGAGCAGTTTCGACCTGTATCCGGGGACACTTCCGGTGTCTCGACGCTGCCAGCCGACGAATCGCACTGTGTAACTGATGTCATAGTGGAACTTAACTCACATATTGATAATAGAGACCCTCCTCAACGCATCAAAAGGAAAACTGCCGCGCAAGCACGGAAATATCTGGCCAAGAGGGGAATGCTAGATGCAACGAGTGGAGGGTGTACGTGTGTGTATTGTGCCTTCGTTCCAGCTTGAGCATTGAGATCGAGCCACTGTATAAACTAGTTTCATATTACATTCGTTTTGGCATCAGGTCGGGGATTGAGGCACCTGCCTCGCTACGATTGACGGGAAGATGATTCGGTAGTAGACTATTTTTCACCCACACGCGAACTTTGTGGCTCATTTAATTGTCAGAAATTCTTCAATCCGTTCCA
>KN824323.1:260261-271309 GCA_000827415.1 Serendipita vermifera MAFF 305830
CAGACTATATGGGACTCCGAAGCGTTTTTCCACACTTTTTGCCGTATTATCGTAGCCTTTCGAGATCACGGATGACTCCACGCTATCTTCATGGTCTGGTGTACGGCCAATGTAATACAGCGTATCGTTTCGATACGCCTCTCCCTTGAGTTGGTGAGAGTGCCACGCGAGGTCCTGGGGCAGGGAATAGTTAATATCACTTCACGTAAACGACGCCTTGACCCACAATGTCCTAGAAAACCGGGTGAGACAGTGTATTACTATCCAAATCGGCACTTACGAGTGTTGGAACAAGAAAGGTGGCCGGACAATAATGCATCAATTCGAGGAAGGCGTGATACCGGGCGATCGAGCGGACAAGTGGAGCCAGGTTTTGGTGCAGATCGAAGCGCCCAGGTTGTGTCCAACCGAGGTGAACCATCTTCTCGACAAACGCCCCTTGACGGAGGATTGCGCCAACAAGGTCCAAGGAAGCCAGTCCGTCATGACTGTATGCAACAGAAATACGTTTAATCCTGGATTCTTGGTCAGAACGTATACGTTACTGGATGTCTCTACCCACCGTGGTAGCGGCGAACGATTGGGAGTTTTTGTGTAATTTGGTCGAACTGAGTGGTGGAGATTGATGGATAATGTTTCATAATCATACTTGAGCAAGGTAGCAAGGTAGTTGGCTTCGAAGTTTGCTCTGTCTTGTGTAATAGGTGTGTTGATCTTGGCAGTCTCGTCGAGATGCTGTGATGCGATGAGTGCATATCCAAAGTAGATAATACTCGATACTGACCTTAAAAACTCTTGTAGTGAATGCATCAGCCTCGGCTGTATCGACGCGGCCAGTTCGAGGGTCCAATAAAGTCTCCCTGATAAGAGATTGAGCCCTTTGATGTGGCACCAACCATGCCATACGTACGATATATAGACCATTTCCCAGTACGTTTCCAGGTTACCTCGGCAGCGAATCTTCTGACTCCCATATTTGTCTTGTTAAAGACCCCACCGCACCATTCGCACTGGTGTTCAAACTGGGTTTGCGCGAAGGCTCTCTCGTTTTCCGCAATCCATCTAATATTGTGGTTTTTTTGCAGGCAGAATGGACAGTCCAGAGCCACTACTTCGGAAAAGCTGGTGACGAGTGGAGGAGCAAATGGCAAAGAGGTGGTCGCCTCGAAAAATCCTCGCCGCTCGGCTGAAGGAGGAAGCGCTTCGAGGGTTTGAGCGTCAATTAGTGACGAGATTAAGAGCAAGGGCATAGACCTAGTCGCTTGTTAAGATCATCCAGTGAGAATGGGTAGAACATACTGGATCGCTTGGAGGTTCATACAATAGGTTGTGTTCATACGCTGGCTGTCTTCACAGTATGCTCGAGGATTCTGCGAAAAAGATAAGTCAAAGGCATCACATTTCTGGTTTTGTCTCTTTACCAGCAGGTACGAATGCCACACCATGATGACATCTAACGGTGGGATGATCGTCTCGTCCAACCAGGGTGAAACTCGCGACCATGAAGACATAGCCCATAGGTAGAAGCGATGAACCGCCCTATTGACGAATATAACCCATGCTTGGTCCTTGTTCGTGACGGCAATCCCGTTCTGTTGAACCTGAACGATTTGCTTCAGTTTATGAATGGCACCGAGCAGTTTCAGGTGCGCTTGTAGTTCTCCCACATTGACCAATGGCCGGGTCCTAAGTGTGCCGATCGGAAAGGTTTCTGGGAGTTCAGTGGGATACTCTGAGTAAGCCGGGAGTCCTCTGTCGTATTGCATCTTGATAATGTCTCATTTTCCGTTCATTCAGGGGTGACTTTGGGTTATATACGAATAGCGCATGAACTACCATTATAGAGGCAGGATTCAAAAGAACGAAATGAGTGGCAGTGCAGCGCTAACGAGTGAGCAACCTCAAATCTGCGTCGTTGTAGAGTCCGGAAAGGAAATCACTCGGGTTCTCTCGTAGCTATGCTGGACGATTTACCTGAAGAAGACTTCTGAGATACCAGCCTCGGAGAACGGACTCGCCCCGTAACCATTGCCCCCGAAATTCACGCTTCTTATAATTGTAATACATTCCCTCCTTCGGACAGAAGAAAATACACTATTCTAAAGCTGACGCACATGTACTTTGAAGGAACTTTCCACTCGAAGGCATTCAAGCGATACATCGGCATGCATGAGGTGTTGATTTGTAGATTCGTCGGCTACTCTATGTACATAGCGCGGGTGAGCGTCAGGCACGGACCGTCACTGGTCCTTGCCCTCGCTCACCTCGCTAGGTTAGTTCTACTCCTAATACACTGGTCCTTGCCCTCGCTCACCTCGCTAGACGTACACTTTAACATGAGGGACTATGCTCTGCGGATTAGAACCCCCTAATGGAGGGTCTTTACATAATTCTCGATCAATTGTGAGCATAAACCTTGTTATTGCCGTCAAGCGGGAAGGCGGTACGTGAAGCCTGAAGGGGAAGGAAAAATCTCTTGTGGAGAAGCTTACTGTGAGGGCGAACAGTTATTTAGACAGAAATTTGTACTATTCTGGGATCGAAGAGCCCAAATGGTTTGTCATAAGCTTTACCCCCAACTTGCCAGTCTTAGGCCCATAAATAGTCGCATACAAAAGCCCAAAGACGACTATATCACGCATCAAGTACCTCGATTCCGATTGCGAGCAATTTAACTTCCCTAAAGCCGGCCGATCGTTAGTTCAATGCATAGTCGATACTGGTGTAAAAACTCACTCCTCCACATCCCTAAAGTCAGCTAGTCGTTAGTTACTGCTTAGTAGATACTGGAATATTACTCACCCCTCCACCGCACCCCTAAAGTCGACGGGACGTTAGTTGCTGCGTAATCAATCTGAGCTACACTCACCCCTCCAGAGCAACCAGCACCAGCACCGGCTCCTGCTGCGTCCGCCCCTCCACCACATCCATGTGCATGACCACCCAATCCGCCACATGCTGCTCCTGCCATACACGCCGTTCCGGCTTGCCCCGTTGTATTATTACCAGCTTCGCGACACCCTGCCGCACACCCGCTCCCACAACCCCCGTAATGAGCTCCCGTGTACGCAAATCCACCGTAGAAGCTATGAAAAAGAGTCGTCAGGACACCTCCCTAATCAACCTCGACGAGACATGACTCACCCGAAAGGAACGGCCATCGATACCCCCCAGTAGGGGTAGTATTGCCCATATCCATGAGTAGAATCAGTAAAAGCTTCTCGATGGGTTTGCTTGATCCTCTTTTCTCTCCGATCCGCCTGTAGTGCACGCCATGGATCTAGTGGGACACCGTTCCCGGCATTGGCCACATGTTCAGTTGTTTTATCAACCCTGGCATATGTCTTGTACACGGTCAACAGATGTTTAGGATCGCCAAACTCCGTATTGTGTTCTGATGGGTGAGACGAACCAGCCTCGTCGTCTTCAAGAGTGACGAGATCAGGGCGCGTGTTAACGAGGGAGGGTGCCGGATTTTCCTCCTTGGGTTTCCTCAAAATGTTTTTGATCTTGGATGCGAAGTGGCTACGGCGCGGTTTCTCGTTTTCACCCGGGTCAGGCGCGCAGCCGCATAAGCTATAGGGGACCCCAAATCGTTCTTTCCATATCCTTGCTGTAATGTCGTACCCTGTCGAAAGAGTAGATGATTCCACACTGTCTTCATGATTTGGTGTGCGGGCAAGGTAGTTCATCGTATCATTCCGATACCCTTCCCCTTTAAGCTGGTGAGAGTGCCATGCGAGATCCTATCACGCAAAATGGTCAATATGTATCTACGTAAATGTCTCCTTGACCTACAATGTCCTAAAATATTGGTCAGCGGGATTCGGAATAACCCAAAACTAGTACTGACAAGTGTTGGAACGAGGAACGAGGTAGGATGACAACTCATCAAATCAAGGAATGCATGATATCGAGCAATAGACCGAACCAGTGGAGCCAGATGGATGGCCTGGTCGAACCGACCGGGTCGTGTCCATCCAAGTTGGACCATCTTGTCGACGAACGTCCCTTGTCGGAGAACTGCACCAACAAGATCCAGAGAAGCTAGTCCGGCGTTGCTGTAAGCAGTGGCGAGACGTTGTATTCTGTTCATAGGTTACGGTTAAGATGGTATACTTTCTTCGTTATTCGCACTTACCGAGGCAGTTGAGTTGGTTTCTGCGAGGGCGCGTAATCAGGCCGAACGGATTTATGGAGATATATGGATAGAGTGTTGCTGTCATACTTGACCATGGCAGCGAGGATGCTGGCCTCGAGTCGTATTCTGTTCGGTGCAACTGGTCCACTGATTTTGAACTTGTCATCGAGATGCTACTGAGAGTAAGCAATTCCGTCAAAGAAACCGAAATTGAGCACCGACTTTGAGCACCTTGGTGGTGAATGCATCTGCCGCCCTTGTGTCCACCTTGCCGGTTCGGGGTTCCAAAAGAGTCTCTCTGGTTGGACTATTAGTAGCTTTTCGAGCCCCCACGCCTTTCTTACGAGAGGTAAACCTTCTCTCCCGCCCGTCTCCGAGTGACTTCCTCAGTGAATCTCCGCACTCCAACGTTCGACTTGTTGAACACATCATGACATGTATCACAAGTATACTCGAATCCGGGTTGTGCAAACCCCTTCTCGTCGTCGGAAATCCACTTGACCTGATGGTTCTTCTGCAAGCACAAGGGGCAGTCCAGAGTTATTACGTCGGAAAATCCAGTTACGAGTGGAGGAGCAAATGGTAAAGAAGTAGTTGTCTCCCAAAAGCTTTGTCGTTCCGTTGAAGGCGGAAATGCCTCGAGAGTTTGGACGTCAATTAACGAAGAAACCAACGTCAGAGGCATTGACCTAGTCGTTTATGAGAATTAAACAGTTAGATGTATGAGATAGATATGGCATACTGGATCGTTTGAAGATTGGCACAGTACTTGGTGTCCATGCGCTGACTGTCCTCATAATATGCTTGAGGATTCTATGACGACAATTAGTTGAAACTATGCTAATCACTCTTGGAACCTCTTACCAATAGGTATGAGTGCCAGACCATGACAACATCCAACGGTGGAATGATCGCCTCATTCAAACCGGGCGAACCTCGCGACCAAGTTGCCGAAGCCCATACGTAGAAGCGATGAACGGCCCTATTGACGAACACAACCCACGCCTGATCTTTATTTTTAGCAGCGATGCCTTCCTCTTGAGCTTGAACGGTCTGCTTGAGTTTATGGATAGCCCCAAGGAGTCTCAAGTGAGCCTGTAGTTCCGTTACATTAACCAATGGCTGAACATTGGTTCCGGCAATTGGAAAGCCGTCCGGCAGTTCGGTGGGATACTCTGAGTAAGTCGGTGGTTTTTCTGTGGCTTGCATACTGTGTATGAGGGATATGGGATTTAAGTGATGTACTGTCGATCTTATGTACCAAGCGCACCCGAACCCCGATCAAAAGTTGCGCGCGGGTAACTTTAGGGGCGGTGTAAAGATGGTGCGGGCGCTTCCTTTCTAATGTGCCGAATCTTACGGGAGCTAGACTGTGTTGTGATTTGGACCACTCGAAATGCCAGAGGTCGGTACGGAATTCTATAGGAATGTGTTACCATCTATCGATCAGTCTATTTGAGATATAGCAGAATACGGCCTAATTGAACCACTATGTCCGTGGGACAAACATGCTTCCATGACGTATTCCCTACTGAAATGTCAATACTACTCGGTACGCATTGAGCGCTCAGGAAACGCAACGCACGTGCCGCACCTTGAACGGAGCCTATTGAATGTATCCCAAATCCCTACAATTCCGACCTCACACTGCCTATACCGGGAGACTGTTCGGCCACACGGCGATGATCCAACCGTTTCCAACCGTTCCACGGTTCTTCTCCAGAAACGAATCTAGCCCTAAAGATTCGATAAAGGGCCCTTTCTATCCACTCCATTCCGTAGTACCCGGCAATGACGAGTATTGCTTCCAAGTCCCACATCATATCCTTGTCCAGCGCATTTACGGGTGGCAAAGATAGGTTGCGAGGGGGTAGAGTCGTAGGTAGACACCATTTACGGAATCGTTGGGTGCCAGATATCCGAGTACGGGGTTGTGGCTCGAAAACTTCGAGGAACAGTTCTTCGTCGGAGACGGTGAAGAGACGTTCGGCTTTTGAGCCTAAGAGGAGGGTGTGTGTAGGAGATGGTAGGGCGAATAAAAGAACGAAAAGGAGGGGTGAACGATAATGTATGATCAACGTCCGAGTGGCCAGGTCGGTTGCATTGTATGTTCGGCGCACGTCAATCTGATTTGAAGGAATAAGCGTGATTGTGAGGTTCATGGCTTTTGATCGGGCTTCGAGGAATGCGTGTACCCGTGCCTTTGACCGGAGATGTATCCACCCTTCTGGCTGCCATCCGACTCCAGCCCCTATGGCTTCTCCCTCTTGAGGAGGATTGGCGATGGCTTCGTAGCTTTTTTCCGCACCAACGTCTGGTGAGATTGGTTCCGGTCGAGGGTACACGTCCAGTCGCTTGGTGTAATGCAATTTTGCTGCTTGATAGGAAATGCGAACGAGAGATAGGAAGAGGAGGAAGGGATGTTGTATAAGGGTCGTAAGGAAGGATGAAACGCCGAGGGGTTCGGAGATGCGGGCTCGTGTGATAGCCGTCAATTTGGACTGGCGATCCGAAGTGAGGAGGTCGAGACGAATCGTTGGAAGGGGCGGGTTAGGGTATGCGCTGTTGGGATGGGAAGAGCCCGAAATGGCGCAGACGTAGTAGCCTGAACGGTCATTGAACGGAGAGACATGAAACTGCCGAGGAAACATCCATTGATGATCGACGCTGCTCCCGAGTTAGTTATCAGAATGATGAAGCTCTAAAGACAGTAGCGTACCCTTCCGGCCTTTTCTGGTCTTCGCCTACGCCAGCCTGTAGCACATAAACATGCCTCTCTCCAAACGTATTGTGGACCTTGTTGAATGATATTAGATCTGTTACGTACTGCTGATACATGCATACCTCCAACAAAACCAAAGTCAGGCTACGAGTCTTATCGTAGCAAAACCAGGTACTCAAAGGATTTATACCCTCGAACCCAAAATAACTTGGACTTGTAAGGAGCCATAAATCATCCAAGTCACCTTCCTTCATGTCCAGACCACGTTGTTTCACAAAGTCGTGAAACCGTCTCGCCAAATCCCTCTGCTCATCACAATCATCTATTAGATAAGCAGCCGGTCGTATATTCATTACACGTGTCCACGGTCGTTTGCCCGTCCCAAACAAGAGGCCATGACGAGAACCGACAAGGTTCAAACGACCCTTCGTCAAAGCCTCAACGTTGAGGAAAAGAGTCAGAGTAGGATAAACAAATGCATGCGTTGATGGTTTTGGGAGATGGCGTGCGTGCGAAACGGTATTGATGACGATGAATCCTTTTGAAGGTGGCGAAGCTTTCGAGATAGATTCGTCGCGTGAAGATGGTCTTGATTGTAGATACAAGTAATAAGTCAAAGAGGACGCGATTATGGTGACCAGTCCGTCGAGGATGGTCAGCATGTAACCGTTGCCGGCGATGGCGGGGAATAGATCGAAAGAGCGTAGACACCTGGCTCCCTCACCAGAATGACAGAATCCATTTTTGGGTAAAATGCGCTCTTTCTTATGAAAAATCTCTTTATTATTGCGAGCAAAAATATTGAGCCTTGGGGAGTTGAGGGCAAAGGTCTAATTACACCGTTACGTAAATCTATAATTACACTCCTTTCATATATTAATGAAATAAAGAAGATGCAGCAGTATGACGAGGAGGGTGGATAGCAAGAAGGGGCCAATGAGGAATCAGACGTATATCATGGCAAAACATGTTCGCCATCTCCCCTAGAGGATCGCTTATTGGCCTCGTGCATCCCATCCATCCGTATATCCATAGAATACGCCGCATCACGCCCATCTGGCGATGTACCGCCCACGCCGGTGCCTCCTAATGTGATGAAAGTGTCGAGCGGGCCCCGACGGGCAACTTTGTCGAGACGAAGCACCATACGGGAGGTAAATGTTGAGCTTGCGGTGAAATCTACAAGCGTCGTCATGGGCCAGTATGACGGATCGAGGAAAAGGAACTGAACGGGGGCCGGATGAGAGAGGAAAAAGGGAGCAAAGGTGGAGAGATAACGTACGACAGATCCCCCAAATAGGTGCAAGCTTACGATAGCGGCGAAATAGAGTGCACCATCAATGTATAAGGTCAGAAGCAGGGGTGTAGGCTTGGCTGGTGCAAGCACCCGACTGATCCTCCAGTAATGCAAGAGCAGCATGGCCAAAAGGATGACTTCCAACGGAATCTATGTCGATTAAAAAGGAGAATCAGAATATTTATCCCTCCTGGTGGGCTGCAACGAGGAACGAACCTGGAAGAAATACAATATTCGAGCAAACCTAGGCATGACAGTGGTGCACACTCGCAGGAAAGGGGAATATGTTAGAGAAGCTAGGGAGAAAACATGTTACGATGAGTTCTCGTACATTGAAAAGGATTAAGATTCTCACATTGGATGTCGGCAACAGTGTAAATCCCAAAGAATAGAGTGCAGAAATGCGTGGCGATGAATGCGATAAATAGAACACGAAGAGCCCAGGTGTGGCCTGCGTACAAGGCACGCACTCTAATCAACACGAGCCACGTCTCGCTTATTGACTCCATAGACCGCACAATTGTGATAGCAGGAAGGAAGAATTGACAACTATCGTGCAATGTTAGTCACACTAACCTATATAGATGACCCGAAATGTGGTATTACAACTATAGCGCAGTCAGCCTCGGTATCACGCGTCCATGCAAAAAACGACTAACAATCAGGTTAGCTCGGGGTCCAATTAAATCTGAAAAATGGGTTTAGCCCTAGAAAAGTCCAATTTCGGGGCAAGTGGATCTGCCTCACAGTACAATGAGATGGCTATGTAGGGCACGGAGAGATAGCGGACCTATAAAATTGGGTATCAGGGTCCGTATCTCCGTATAGTTTTGATCGGTTTACTCACTAAGAAAAAGAGAAATTTTACGAAGCTCCATTTGGATGGCCATATCCGCGTATACTCCTCGTAAAAGGTGAGAAGATAGTCATGGGCCCACCATGCAGCACCTGCGACGCTGACGAAACGGCTAGAGGAGAGGTGGTCGAAGGCAGTAATGAGCTGATCCATCGACGACATCGGGTCCAAAGAACGAAAGATCCTGAAGAGGAACTGCCCGATGAACTCGGTGCCGTAAGGCAATAAGGTAAATCCCTATCAGGGGCCGATATGGTGTATAGCAGCCGTGACAGCTGTCAACGTATTGGCTCATCGACCTTTGCTTCTCGCTGCCCTTGCAATAGCCTTGTGTGCATACAAGACGGTGCTGATCACGATGAAAGTCCTGTTGAAGCGACGAAGTCCTTAAGATCCTGGACCCATCACATGAAGGTGGCCTGGGTACGTTGCAGGTACAAGTAAAAACTTAGGGAAGACACGAGTATGGTGGGCAGTCGAGGATGGTTTATAATCTGTCAGGTTGCCGCGAATGGCAGCGAGCAGAAAGAGCATCGACACCTGGCTCCCCTTACTAAAGTTGAATAAAACATGGCTTTTTTCACCCAAAACGTACTTATTCATGGCTTTTTTCTGCGATATTCAATGAAAGGGACGATGCCAGAGGGCAAGGACCTCGCGATGTCACTCCAAAAAACTCACGCTGATGAAGTCCCAACGCGTCACCAGTGTCCTTCTTAGAAAGCTAAGGTAAATAGGGAACAAACCCGCAAAGAAAGTGAAGTAATACAACCAGTTTACATTATTACGTAGAATCTATAATTACACTCCTTCCATAAAATAAGGAAATAGAGAAAGCATTAACGCCACAACGAGAGCAGTACATGATGAAAAGGAGGAGGATGGTGGAATTGGGCGCGTGGTTATGGCCAAGCAGGATCCCCATCTACCCTTGAAGACGGTTCATCCGTCTTACGTATCCCGTTCATCTGGATATCAATTACATCTACTGCTCCATCAACTGTACCTGGCTTTGCAACGCTCGTGCCGCCGGTGACGATGCCGATGTCGTCTCCCGTCGTAAGGAAAGTGTCGTTGGGTGGGCCCCGGTTGGCAATCTTGTTGAGCCGAAGGACCATACGGGATATTAGCGCTGAACTAGAAGTCAAATCGATGACCAGTGTCATCGGCCAATAGGTCATATCGAGGAGGGCGATCTGGAAGAGGGCAGGATCAGTAGTGAAATCGAAGGGGAAGAGGAGAAGACGTACAATAAATCCCTCCCAGAGGCGTAGGCTTAGGATGGCGGCGAAATAGAGCACGCCGTCGGAATATAGGGCGAGGAAAAGGGGTGTGGGTTTAACGGGTGCGAGAGTACGACCGAGCCTCCAGTAATGAAAGAGCAACATGGACAACAGAAGGGCTTCCAACGGGAGCTAAGTTGACCACAAGTTGAAAAGTAGAATAAGAATCGACTCTCCTGGCGGATGGGAGAACGGACCTGAGTGAAATATGCGCCTTGAACAAACTTGGGTTTGATAGTGATACATAATCGCACTGCCTGGGAAAAGGTTGTAGAAGCTAGGAAATAGATAAAAAATGTGTTATGATGCGTGGTTCGTATGTGAAATACGGTTAAAGTTCTTCAGCGTAGGTTTCGACCATCGAGTCAATCCCAATGAAGATATTGACGCAGTGGGTGATCGCGAAAGCAGCGAGCAGAAGCCGAAGAGCCCAGATATGGCCTGCGTACAGTACGCGCACCCGGATCATTACAACCCAGGTCTCGGCAATTATCTCGACTATGCGCATAACTGACATTGAAACGTTCGTGAACCGGCAGCTATCCCGAGTAGTTAGTTGTTATCATCCTATGTGGGCTAGCGAGAAAGTCGGCATTACAACTATTGGGTGGTCATCCTCGGTATGACGCGTCCACGTAAGAAGAAACCAACAGTAAGGGAGATTGCAGGTCTAAGTATGTCTAAATAAACGAGTTTAGTTCGACAAACACGACAAAGTGGAATGCTCACATTGTAACAATATGGGGATG
>KN824324.1:12304-34840 GCA_000827415.1 Serendipita vermifera MAFF 305830
CTGATCCCGGTATGCGACTTTTATGACGCGACCCAGCCAAGCCTCAAGACCCTATACGAAACCTCGTCCGCCCGCCCAATCCCCTTTCTTCTCTGCAGAGATTGTATCTCTAAAACTCCCAAACGCCAACCCCGATCTCCGGCTCCCTGGCCGTGGCCTATGATGTTCTCCGGCCATTTCGCCATGTCCACCACCTCCCCAAATACGGTCTCGATGCTCCTCGTCTCCACCTCGTGCGTGGGCCGGAGTGGATAGATGAGCCAGAATGTACCTCCCGTGGAGTGACGAGCATCGCCTTGAGGCTCATCACCGACCGTCTTGGTGAGCGATGGGAGCTTGAGGACCTTCTCCACGACGCTCTTGACCAGTTGGGCGTGCTCCTTTTCATAGATGATGTCCACTCCGTATACGATATCAAAACGGCTGGCGTCGTCCAACACAGCGCAGCTGTTCCAATCAAGGACCCGCGAGTCGATGCTGACAGACTGACGAGTAGACGATGCACCGGGTGAAGAAGGTGGATTGAGGCCGAGGTTGAAGTTGAGGTTGGAAATAACGGATGGGTGGTAGTCCGTAGGGAGAACCGAACAGCTTGGAAGGGAGAAGCCGACAGCGTGGTTTCGAGTGACGTTGAGCTGTTGTTCCAGTATACGCCAGACGAAGAGGGACATGAGCCCCGTTCCCGCACCGATCTCTAAAACCTTGAACGTGTCCTCACGAGGATGAGATGTCGTTCCCACACTGTTGCGACCGAATCGCTTGAAGAGGTCGATCCCGTGAACGGCAGGACGGTCAGAGATCAGCTGCACGAGGATTGGTGCGCTGCCCCACGTCTGAAGGCCAACGGCTGTGTGATCCTGCGCGGGAAGAGGGTCGTCCTTGAGGTGGATTTGGATTGGCGTGGAAGAGGAAACCTCGCTAGAAAGACGTGGGCGGAATGTGAAACAGCGGTGAGGGCACCCGATGCTGATGAACCAGAGCATGCTGCGAGGAGCGCCGATGCCTTTTCTACAACCTTTTCCCTCTTTTGATATTCCTCCGACGACTCGGATGGCTCGTCGTATTCGTCGTCCGCTCCGAGTTCCACCCACTCTGCGGAACGTGCGATGAGACCAGTGAGCCATTTCATGGCACATGATCGTTCAAACTCGTCCGCCCGTAAGAGAGCGAGTTGTTCCTCGAGGGCATCCGCGACTTTTGGTTTGGAGGACAAGTCTTGGGCGAGAGTTTGAATGGCACTCTCGAGGGCAGCAGACTGTTGTTGATCTTCTAGAGATTTGGTCAGTATACAAAAAGTATTCGCGCGATACGTTACGTACCCTCTTCACCTTCTTCGTCAGAGGTGACGAGAGAGACATAGCCCGGATCGACAGCTAGTGGAGCTAAACTGACACCAGGGTGTTTGGCGGACCTCGACTTTTTGGATGCAGGACGTCTCACTGGGGTGGCAACCTCGAAACGTGTGCCGAGTACTTCGGGGTGTATATGCGTGAGAGCTTAGCAAAAAGGTAGGAGATTTGTGCACTCGGGAGTTCGAGAGCTTTCGCTCGGGTGGAAGAAGAGTAGATGGTGGTACTGGCTTTGAGTCCACCGACGAAGTCGGTGAATTGGCGGGATCCATGTTGGCTGGGGTTGAGACAATCGTATTGATTCTTCTAGTTATAATTTTGTTGGTTGATATATTTTACTTTGATTATTGTTCTATAATTCCTGTTTTTCTGTTGGTCGATGGTGATGTGGCGATTGCGAGTGACGAAGAGGAGATACCTAGATTATTTTTAGAATGTCTCGTCTTTAACAACAATCACTTTTGCGGATTTTGGCGTCGTTTTGCAAAAGACAGGTTGTAGAAGTGGAAGGCAAGAAAAGAATTCACTCCTCCGCCCAAATCCAAACAATCATCAAGTAATCCGATCATCTCATTCGATTACCAAAGCATCCGGTATTTTCTTGTAAACCGACCAAAAAACGTTTTTTAAAATTTCACCAGGCAGCACGTCATTAGCGCCTCCCTTCTCCGCGTCTGACCCTGTTCTTCCGCCCCGAAGGGTGCAGGCAAGCGCTGCTTTACGGAGGGATTTGGCCGTGAGGGACGGCGTTCTAGAAAATACATAATAAATCAGAAATACGATACTCATAAACCGTCTCATCTCGGTAGCAATCACTGAGCTCATCACCGGCTTCTATCTTCCCCGTGGGTTCACCCGAGCGGAAATTCTTCTTTGTTCAAACGCAAGGAGCAGATATCAAGACCATTCTAGTGAATTTCCGCATTCAGACTTCCAAAAGCGATCAGCTTTCCTGTGCGGGCCACTCGATAATGATGCCTCACCCACCTTTCAGGCTTCCCTCACGTATGGTAGTCCAGAATCTACCCACACAATCCCCTCAGTCATTTTAATGAGGTCACACTTTCGCTCTACTCCCTCAGAAAACGGGCAATCGTGCTCATAATCCCACTTTCTCCCTATGTCTCTCATGATTGACCCTGCGTCCTTTAAAGCTTTGAGAAGGGGCAAATAATGAGATAATACAGTGGCGAGCTCACGTACACGCCGGTGTGTGAATAGCTGGCCCACACGCTCCGCCGTCATTGCGACCGTAAAATGATAAGGTCCATTCTGCGTCAGGTTGACCAGAATTCGGACCATTAGTTGCACAGTGTGAGATCGAGCTTCGAAATTAATTGAATCCATCAACCCTTGCAGTTTTCGGCGCGGTACGCCGTCTGGGTGCGTCTTGAATTGCTAATCAAGCGTCCATTACTGGTAACATAGCTTTACCTCTGTATTGCTTCACGTCGGTCGCATCTATCGGAATGAGCGGCTTGGTAAAGCGGAATAGAGACTACAGAGGTGAGTGTTTCAGACTGGAGAGGAGCCTCTGAACTCTCTCACACGTATGAATTTCACCCTCTGCTCCTCGGAGAACTGAAGGGCCATATCTGCGATGCAATGTTGAGTGGATGAGTTGAGGTACCTTTTCTCCAGTTCGAAAGCCGCCGAAGCGTCAAGTGTACCAACGATATACTAAAAGCGCAAAACAGCTCAGACCAGGCTCGTTTATGTGACTATACCTTACCAAACAACGTCTAACTCCTATATCCAGCACTTTATTTACAAGTTGCACCGTATCGGGTGCTGCCAGTCCAAAGAATGGTCGGGCCAACTCGCCATTGCGATGATAGAGACGATACTCGTATTCACGCATATATAAATGTGACTTTTCATCCTCGGTTTCATCATGACGAGGAGAAATAAAGCTTGCTGATGCGAAGGAGCGAGCGCTACTTGTGGCAGTTGAGCACGATCGGGATATGTCTAAGACTAGATCGCTAGAGTATCGTTCATGACCATCTAAATGAGAATAAGGAAGCAAGATACGTACATAGTTGAGGAGAGATAACTTCCAATAAAAGATTTGACGTCCTCTGATTGTTGCTGATGCTTTTCCAGGATGACCTACCAGGCCTATGTGAGAGACTCACGAACCTCGTTCCATTCTTACCTCGGCATTATTAGAGTAATAGTGGTTGCACTCTTTGACAAGGCCATGTTGACGGCTGGTAGCCCGTCTGTACACAAGATCTAGTATGGTGATGAATATTTGGCCCGAGTTCTACCAGTTATATGCAAACCTGGCTCTGGAAATAGACTTAGGTGGTCCTTATCAAACGTAGAGCGCCAATCTTTCGGTGCAGACCGCACGGATGGTGTTTTCACGTCGCGATCAGCCTCAGAACAGGCCAGGTATGCTTGCTCGAGGCTCACAAACGATCGATAAGGATTGTCCTTAATATGCAAATGAGCGAATTCAATACTCTATGAGAGCTCCCAGTCATACCTCCGTATCACTTTGTGTAACATGTGCGAAGCGCGCTTGAAGGTCGTCCACGAATGCGTTTCGGCGGGTGATTTCTGAACTCGCTCTGTTAATAAAGAGTAGAAATATATGATAATTTTGTGTACCTTCCTCGAGGTGACCTAAAAATGGGGATATCAAAGACCAAACGCCAGATTCACGCCACTTGGGATTCCACGAGTCCTTCAACTTGCCGAGCTGATCCAGACTGAGGGAAATGAAGGACATAGTAATGAGTTGGGCTTTACGCGGAGGTTAACTCCACACACTATTGTGCTTCCACCTCCATTCTGCGAATCTTGGGTCAGATCGATCTTAGCAATCGATGCGGGGAATAAAGACCTAGTCTTCATCATTGCCATGAATTCGTCCATATATACTCCTTCTTGATAAATCGTCTTGAATGCCGTCCCGGGTTTCGTTCCATGCGCGGGCATTGCCATCTTATCTACGTTTCTGGGTAGCTGTCAGCAAAAGAGAACGTCGTGGTCGGGGTGAACGTCACGGGTATCAAGTGGTAATCTCCAGCAAGTAGAATGAGCCAAATAAAGCTGCAATTACGAGTAATCCTTCTAAAATACGGAGGCACTATAATCTGATCCCGGTATGCGACTTTTATGACGCGACCCAGCCAAGCCTCAAGACCCTATACGAAACCTCGTCCGCCCGCCCAATCCCCTTTCTTCTCTGAAGAGATTGCATCTCTAAAACGCCCAAACGCCAGTCCCGATCTCCGACTCCTTGACCGTGGCCTTCGATGTTCTCCGGCCATTTCGCCATATCCACAACCTCCCCAAATACGGTCTCGATGCTCCTCGTCTCCACCTCGTGCGTGGGCCGGAGCGGGTAGATGAGCCAGAATATGCCTCCCGTGGAGTACCGAACATCGCCTTGGGGCTCATCACCAGCCATTTTGGTGAGCGATGGGAGCTTGAGGACCTTCTCCACGACGCTCTTGACGAGTTGAGCGTGTTCCTTCTCGTAGATGATGTCTACTCCGTACACGATGTCGAAACGGTCGGCGTCGTCCAACACGGCGCAGCTATTCCATTCAAGGACCTGCGAGTCGATGGTGACAGACGGACGAGTAGATGATGCACCAAGTGAAGAAGGTGGATTAAGGCCGAGGTTGAAGTTGAGGTTGGAAAGGACGGATGGGTGGTAGTCCGTAGCGAAGACCGAACAATTTGGAAAGGAGATGCCGTCCGCGTGGTTTCGGGCGACGTTGAGCTGTTGTTCCAGTATACGCCAGACGAAAAGGGACATGAGCCCCGTTCCCGCCCCGAGCTCTAGAACTTTGAACGTGTCATCACGAGCATGATGATGAGATCCCGTTCCAACACTGTTGCGGGTGAATCGCTTGAAGAGGTCGAGCCCGTGAACGGCAGGACGATCAGAGATCAACTGCGCGAGGATCGGTGCGCTGCCCCACGTTTGGAGACCAACGGCGGTATGATCTTGCGCGGGAAGAGGGTCATCCTTGAGGTGGATTTGGATCGGTATGGAAGAGGAAACCTCGCTGGAAAGACGTGGGCGGAATGTGAAACAGCGGGTGAGGGCACCCGATGCTGATGAACCAGAGCATGCTGCGAGGAGCGCTGATGCTTTTTCCACGACTTTTTCCCTCTTTTGATACTCCTCTGACGACTCGGAAGACTCGTCGTTTTCCTCCTCCGCTCCGAGTTCCACCCACTCTGCGGAACGTGCGATGAGACCAGTAAGCCATTTCATGGCACATGATCGTTCAAACTCGTCTGCTCGTAAGAAGGCAAGTTGTTCCTCGACGGCATCCGCGACTTTTGGTTTGGAAGACAAGTCTTGGGCGAGGGTCTGGACAGCACTTTCGAGAGCAGTAGACTGTTGTTTATCTTCTAGAGGTTTGTTCAGTATATAATAAGAATTGGCGCGATATGTCACGTACCCTCCTCGCCTTCGTCGTCAGAGGCGACGAGAGAGGCATAACCAGAGTCGACAGCTGGTGGAGCTAAGCTGACACCAGGATACTTCGTTGACTTCGTTCCTTTGGATGCGGGACGTCTCACTGGGGTAGCAACCTCGAAACGTGTGCCGAGTACTTCGGGGGTGTATATGCGCGAGAGCTCGGCAACCAGGTGCGAGACCTCTGCACTTGGGAGCTCGAGGACCTTTCGCACCGGTGGAAGGAGCGTAGATGGTGGCACTGGCTTTGGGTCCAGTGCCGAAGTCGGTGGCATAGTATGATCCATGATGGCTGGGGTCGAGACGATCAGATTGATTCTTCTAGATATAATTTTGTTGAATGATGTAGTCTATGTTGATTATTGTTCTATAAATCCTGTTTTTTCAGCTGGGCGACGATGAGGTGGCAATGGCGAGCGACGAAGAGGAGACACCTAGATAACTTTTAGAATGTCTCCTCCTTAACAAACATCACTTTTGCGCATTTTGGCGCGGTTTTATAAAAGATAGGTTATGGAGGTGGAAAGCAAGAAATTTTTTTTGAAAGAGCGAGGCTTTCGGACCGTTGGGCGCTTGTGGCGATGACCTCGCTTCATTCTAGAAGTTGTTTATTATACATTTTCTTCACTTCTTTATAACAAACAAAGCTTCGACTTCACGTTGGCCTCGCCAACGGGGAAGTCAAGGCGACGAATACGTATATAAATCCTATGATATTAAGCGTGAATGAGTTACAAATTGCGAGATGGCTAGACGTGAGGAAGGAGAGTCGTCCAATTTACAGTTGTAAGCGCAAGAGGGGGAAGAGATCGGAGAGCAGTGAACGCTATGAGTAACGTGGCAATGCGACTTGCAATATAGAGCCATGCTGACAGCAAAGTGAGGCCAGCACATGTGATCACAACGACACTTAACCACACCGGGAGCACTTCCACCGTTTGCTCATCTAACACTTTCACAGCGCATAGTATGGCGACTATAAATGGAACCGCGATCATGGCAACACAAGAAACGCGCCAGAGGATGAGTTCAAGATGAGATGGAAATTCTGATCCCCACGCAAGGCAATGAATGGCTCCAAAGGCAGTGCCAAGAACCGACGGCCCCAAGCCAGCGACGAACAAGAGGTTACTATTGACTCTCCCCGACCAAAACATGGGGATCGAGCAATTTTTGGAGAGTGTGACGGAATTGTCCTGCAACCCGACGGTATACGCGATTATCTTTTCCATCCAGGGGAATGGTAAATTTTGGCCCCACTCTTCCGCTTTTTCTCCCGATTCTTCGTGGGTTGTCGTTGACATCTTATAGACTCGGATAGGACACTCGACATCCCGTGGCTTGTCCCACCAAAATACGTAGACGAAAAGGTTTAATGTTGCATAAGCCAACGTGACGACCTCGATCTCTGTCAAAGGAAGCCTTTGGGTTCTTCTAGCAGTACACTGAGCAACAAACCATAGTGTTTGTACCAGTACGATAAGTTTTGTTAAAACATCGCTTTTGCCTCTGTCTTTGAGTTCGGTTTCGGTGGGCGCAATGATCTCCAGTATATCGACTGGAACGTCTTCAAACTTGAGTGGACATACTGGAACCTCATCGCATCGTGAGTGACGACCGGATGGAGCAACAAAATCTGATGACTTTGAAAACTCGCGGGGGATTGGGGCCGATGGTGCCTTAGCTGGCAGTCGGAACAAGTGGAAGCCTCCCATAATCATGAAATGGCCATGTGTTCGCGTCCATCCTGGAACTATAGGACATCGTTATTCTCTGCAGATACTTAATAGCAAGAGGCTTACCTCGCTTACTGATCACGGCAGCTTGGACGTATTGCCGCACTGCCCATGCAAGAATGTATTCCGGAACGAGCAACGCCCACAAGAAGAGCGGCAACTTGTACGTCACAAACTCATGCAATGGGTCCCACAGCCATTTTTCGATCCGGCTCTGATTCTGCTTTTCGGGTTTGAAGTGGACATTCGGGTGAACGGCGACCCAAGTGCAAAGAAATATCGTAGAAATGCAACTCCATACTATGCCGGCGAGGGTCCGCTGGCTATTTTGATTATCACATGAAGCAACATCACGTAGTTCAATAGACGCCGGGATCGGACCTGCTTCACTTTTGGCGCTTTGCATGAAGGAGTATGCAAGGAGTAACACGAGCATGGTAGTGATAGTGCCCCGAAGGAGTCGAAGGACAAGGTTTGGTACCGGATCAAAACCGGAAAAGGTCAATTACCACTTCGCCTTATTCATTCGTGTTCGTCACGTTGCGGCTAAACATCTCCAGCATATCAAAGAACGCTCTATGCGGGGCTGGTATCTCAATTCGTCCCGCTAAAGCCTTTAGTCGGGGCATTAACGCGCTTCCTATCCATATTCGATTCATTGCTGACTAGGTGAGACTACAAAGCGGAAAGATTATGGGGAAGGTAATGGCTGGGAAGGACTAATATCTTCGAACGCACCCATCATCCCCCGCAGACCATATGGTGTTCCTCTCATCCACGACCAACGCCTTTACAACCCTGATCCCATCCCCAGCTTCGACCCCAATAAACTCTTCTATTAGGACCGGCTTCCCGTCTGCATCCAGTCCCACGCGACACACGGCACCATCCTCTGCACCAATGATAATGGAGGGAAGGGGGCCAGTTGGTAGCTCGTCCGACGTTGGTACCGGTCCAAACGCGAGGCCCTCGATCCCGGCACCATTCCGCTTGAAGACTAACGTGGGTGTCCAGTCGAGTTCGTCGTCTTGGTTCGTACCGTTGGCCGTACTGCGTGGGCTGGCGTTCAAGTTCCACAGCATAACGATGCCGTCCCTCCGACCAGCCACCAGAACGCCCGTTTCAGAAGAGTAGCATATAGAATCGACGGGGGCGGTTTTAGAATTTGTGAGCGATGGGTCGACACCGGAGGAGAAGAAACGGGCATGACCGGTGGCCAGTTCGTACCCTCTCACAGTCCCATTTTGCAAGCCGACAAAGACGACTTTACCAGCGGTACCCACTTCACCATCTAACGTCACTCCAGTGGTACCGTCCCCAGGTACACTTCCTTCTCTCCATGCCTCCCCAATGCACCCGCAGAGAACTGGGCTTCCCCTTGGTGCCCTCCACCGCCGACCGACAATCTCTTTGGTACCTCCGACGTCCCACAGGCGGGCAGTAGCGTCTCTGCTAAAGCTCAAGACGTTCCTGCCACGCTCGACGATGGCGGCTGCGGTGACGCCTGCCGTGTGTGCTTGGAGGGTACGCACGGTATTTAGTGGATGGGAAGTGGTGGTGTCGGCTACGGAGAGGTTTGCGTCGTGTATGCGGAGGGAGAGATCGGAGGAGGTGGATAGGAGGACGGTTGAGGAGGGGAAGAAGGCGAGGGAGAGGGTTGTGGATAGGTGCGGTGTGCCGATGCGCCTGGTCGATGTCGGTGATGCTGAGGAAGAAGTAGATCCTAGTCCTGTGTATGTGATAAAAATGGAACCGTCGTCGTGGCCGGTAGCGTAGAGCCTTCCATCGGGGGAGACGTCGAACGCGGTGATTTTCTTGGGCTGTGGAAAGGGGAGGTATTGTCAGCGGGTACGAATACGAGATAGAAGGTAGAGCGTATAACGTGGGTTACGAGATGATCGGAACGAAGTGTAGCGGTATTGGCTACAATTTGCAAAAAACAAACGCTTTCGGCCGTCAGCCACAGCGAATTTGTAGAAGCCTTGGGTCTAGGGTCTGGAGCATCCCAAGCAGTAGCATCGACGAATAGTCAAGGTAGATCGGCCTGCAGCACACTGCGCCAGCGCACCGAGGCAGCCCCTAAGGGCTAGGGACCGATGGGAAGGGACGCCTTGGAGATGACGAGCGGGTCGCAGGCCCATCGTCCTTGCTCTACTCGTGAGCAGGTGGATGATGGGAACTGTGATAACTGCTCCACTCTCCACGCGTGCTTTATAAACCCTATCCCCTATCCCCTCGCCCCTCGCCCCTCGCCCTTAGACCCCTCGCCAGCTAATGCGCGACGCGCGCTAGAGACATTTCGAAAACCGTATCGAGTAAAATCTCACGCCAGAAGGAGCGAGCGAGTGACATTTGAAATAAAAGTACGGAAGCGGGCATGTCCGAATTCGAGGCTAATGCCTGGGATTGAATAGAGGAGGCCTAGCCGACCGTTGCCCTAATCGAGACAAACAAAGGTGTGGATGGCCTTTTAGGGAAAAGGGACGAAAGAGGCAAACATCTTACCTTTTGAGGGTCGGAAAGAGTGTATACGTGTTTTGGTAAACGGATTGGCTTTGCAGGGATGCCGAGAGCTGGACAGGCAACTCGAAATTCAGCCTGGCACACGTCAGATCAGGTCAGAAAATCTAGAACGAAGCAACGGGTGCTTTGTGATACGATCAGAGCAGAGGGGTAAATTAACGTTTTTACCCACCGTGGATGTCCCATGCCACGCAATCCCGTCCCGCGATTCAAATGTGACACCCGTGTTTGCGCGCGAAATTGTGACTTTACCATGTACACTTTGTTTCCCCTCTTGATAGCACGAAACCCACACGTCTTCCCAACCATCGGCCACAGTTCCATCCCGGACGTCGGCAATCACTGTCGAAATGTCGTGCTGCACGGTAATTCTGGGTAGTATGACAACCTGGGTGGCGTTATTAGGCGCTGCCGGTGTTGTTTGAGATGAGGCCATTGTGATGGTCACGTCAAGAATTTGAAGCGGCGCACCAATCTGACACCAAACGCGCGACTACGAGTGCCTATTCACACCCGTCATACTGGAAGAACAGGGTCTCTTAGGGACATTGTTCGCCATCGAGTTCGCCATCAGTTTCACGGCACGAGACACCCAAATGCCTGCCTGACCGGAAGATCATATCGGGCCTTATTCCGAGTATCAAGTTAGCATACCCTATACCTATGCACTCTTGCGTTTGGCGTGGACAGGAGCAAGTTGTTCCCTGTTTGACATATTGTCCACCTCCCGTGATTCAACTACTGTGTTTCGTCCAATTGTCTTATTCTATAGCGGCTCTAAATGTTTATTAATAAAGGATTTGATCCGCAATGCACACCCGTCGTAGATAGAGTTGGACTTCGCCACCCACCACAATTTGTGTCGAAACGGCTCCTCTTCCCGTAATAGGCAGTTATTTGAAACTCTGATCTCATAAGAATACTTCAAATGACATATGGCTGTGATACGGTCGAAGCAAGAGTCGACCATGGCTCACGGAAAGGTATCAGTAGCCCCAAGTGTGAAAAATCTACAATTTTACGCGTTTTGAGCTCATAATATCACACTTTTGTACAGATACCACCAAAAACTGCGCTAGCTAGGGAACGCCTGCTTCAGAGATGATCTCCTCGGCTCAACAACGACAAACTCAACGTCGAAATGAAGCCCAATAACAAAACCTTTTAACTGAACGCCCGTTTCTCACGAAATTCCAAAACGGTCTGCTGGCGTTCCTTAACCCCGACCACGACACCGGCTTTCCTCGACAACCATGGCCTCTTACCTCAGTAATCTCCTAGATCTCATCCGACACCCAATGGAGTATCGTACTCTTGCCCAATACTCGGTTTATCACGAACCAAGGCGCGATATTACCAGTCCACTCGAACTCGCTACCACGCGTTATAATGAACCGACGATGCGCAAGTGCTGGGACATGCTCGACGCTACTGCTGGTCTCTACGCCGTCACTGTAAAAGGCCTCGATAATGACCTGGCTCGTGTCGTGAGTTGTCGTTTTTTATTTCCCCTCCCGTGGTTTCTCCGGCCCGCTATTCATGCTGATGCCTTCTTCCCCCGCATCTGTCCATCTGCACGCCTATTACCTTCGGAATCACCCTTCACTTGCTGGTCACCCTTGGAAATTCACCCTTCCACGACTAGGTCTGCGTGGCGTACCATGTCTTTCGTGCATTGTACCTCATCGAAGGGTCCACCTCACTCTCAAACGACGCAAAAGAGTCTTCTCTCCGAGGATTTCATCAGAAAATCACCAAAAGCACAGCGACTTTTGACGAAAAAGAACTGGTCGATTTCGACGCTGTCGTCGCCGAACTCGCATTACTCCCCGCAGAGTGAGTTTTCTCCAAACCTAGTATGGAATTTCAACTAAACACTCTCATAGTTGCCGTACTATAATCATTAATACAGCCCAACAAATGGGAGCGGGAATGGCCGATTATATTCACCGGGCCGCCGCTGCCGCCCGAAAGGGTACCAGCGTCGCCTGCACCACCAACACGGTCGAATACGACCTCTACTGCCACTACACTTCTGGACTCGTCGGTGAAGCCCTCACAAAGTTCTTCGTCTTGATCCCCGCCCCCGTCCGCTTTTCCTCCCTCCCACGCAAAGATACGGGCGTGGTGATGATCGAACGAGCGTTCTTGGGTGAACAAGCCCTCCTCAGCAATTCGTGTGCGTTGCTGGTGAAAAAGGCCACGCTCATCCAGAACGTGGTGGAGGATGCGAAACGCGGGGTGTGGCTTTGGCCTAACGAAGTCGTCGCGCGTGGAGGCGTTCGTAATCTGGAGGAACTCTTGGCTAATGGGAGTGGAGAGGGTGAAGCTGCCGAGAGCGCGTTGTGGGTCTTGAGCGAGATGGTCCTTGGTGCATTGGGACATGCGACCGATGCACTCGATTATATCGTGTTGTTGAAGAACCAGGGGACGTTCAACCTCGTCGCGTTTTCGACTGCGTTGGCGTTGGCCACGCTCGACTTGTGCTATATGAACCCAAAGGTGTTCACTGGAGAAGCCGAGCTCCGCAAAGCTGATCCCGTCAAGGTGAGTTTGGTGTCCCTCTCGTCCTTTATCACGACTGACCATGATGCTACAGCTACTCATGCGCTCTACGGATCCGCATACGGTGGCCTACTTCTTCCTCGACTACGCCCGACGCATCCACGCCCGAGCAACTCCACGCGACCCCCACTTCCTCGCCATCTCCGTCATGTGCGGCAAGATCGAGACCTGGGTGGAACACCACTTCCCCTCGTATATCACCTTTGCCTCCGGCTCACGCACCGTCTTCTATGACGATACGGACCCCCGCTCACGTATCGTCAAGCGCGACAAGGCCCAAGATGAGGAAAAGGCGCGTGCGGAACGACAGCTCAAGCGAGACGCGGAGATGCGCGCTTGGATCGAAAAGCAGGGTGTTAAACCCAGGGAGGGTGCGGCGGCGGATGTGCAATTGTACATGGCGGATGGGTCGCCGTTAATGTTGTACTTGCTCCTCATTGGGGCGTTGATCTTGTTCCTCTCGGTTGGAATCGCCATTTCGATTGGGGGGCTTTGGTACTTTTATGGGGATGAGTGGGTCTGGAAGGATGAGGGTGATGATGTGGGTATCCGGGCGATCTTCCGCAAGGTTTTCGGGACTTGGGGCGGGTCGTCTCCTATTGACCCTTTGAAGGTCCAGCGATAGTGTACTAGTGCGTTGTAGCATTGTATAGCCTTCGTAATTATGACTCATTAACTATGGTCATGTGCAAGCTGTTAAACCTTATCGTGTGTCAATCCAGGCAGGTGATGGGGCCTGTTGAATCCACTCTTCTGGGCATTTGCGACATAATAGTGACGGCAGGTTGCTATGGCGAGCAACTTGTCTACCAATGAACATACTAGATAGTACCTAGGGGCCGAGCGCTCCGGCGGCGCAACTGAAGGCGCACCTCTGGTGGACTCTAGACACGAAGTGAACTCGCATTTGTGACCGCCAAATCTGATTTTTCCTTTATTTTTTCATCCTTTTGTGATCATAGCCACCTTGAACCTTGGTCCCTACAACGTACGTCGAGTGGCTGCCGAAGTGAGATGACCTACGACCCAGCTTCACAACCCTTGCATTGCCTACCACAACAGGGCGATCTACTACTGGTTCGGCCCTCATTCGGTCCCTGGCCTATCCCAGCGGGGAATCTATTGAACAGGGGCTGGTTCACTACGTCGGCTGTGGACGATAGGCGATGTGCTATTTTTGGAACTTTTACACTATCCTGGCGCGGCCATTTTGCCTCCAATGCCCGTGCTCCCTAGTCACCTGCACCCTTAAGCTTTGGTGGCCCTCCAAATCGATCACCACGTGTTAATAGTGTGGCACAACAGTCAAGAGAAGGTCTATAATTCTCATACCGCCGACTATATAAACATCTTGACGGCATCTTCCTGGCGTTTCATCCTAACCCACCCTTTGACAATGTCCGACCGCCGCCCCGAAGAAGACGAGGTCGCTGTTGACCCAGCCAAATCCGATAGCTATACTCAACTCGCAAAGACTTATACGCTCAAACGCTGGCCACTAAAGAACTCTCATCTAACACTTCGGCGTTGATAGATGAACTTCCGAATGCGGTCAAACTAAAGCTGGGCGCTGATGTCCAACAAGCAAACTCTATCGCTATCGTCGTACGTAAACTCTCCAGGCAATACTGGCCGCTCAACTCATTCATTGAGGGTTTAGGTTACCCTTCTGGCCGGAGCGATCATCGCGCTTACCTCGATTCTCGGTGGTATCGATTCCGCTGACGAGCAAAATTCAAACAGCTGGAGAGCCTTTCGCGTCATCATGTGGACGGCGATCATATGTAACGTGGGCGAAGCATTTATCTGCATCTTGGCGATCAAAATGTGCAGCGACCTCCCTCTATGGGCTCTAGAAAGAGAAATGTACCTGCTCGACCAACCTGAGCAAGATAAAGCGGGTCAAGCCGTACGTAGACCCTCGTTCAATCCCAGAAACGTGCGCGACCGCTATCTGCTGCTGGAGAGCGTAGGGATGCCCAAGCTATATCGCTTTGTCGATCGCATCGTCATCGTACTTTTGGTCGTTTCTTCGACTTTTTCGTTTGTGACGCTTTTCTTTTGGGTTTTACATACCCAGACCTTTTACGTCAAGATGATTACTCTTATTCCTTTCGTAATTATCATCCTCCTCGTCCTCGTAGTCTTTATAATATCCATGGGTGTAGGACGACAGAGGTACTAGGGCCTCAGTCATTGGAACGCCTTCTCATGTTCATGATATCGATGTGCGAATGCCGCATTCTTCCGTGATATCCATGTAGAGAATGCTAGTTTTGTGTATACAACTTGTGTTTGATCGATTTTGTGCAAGGTTCTCGGAAGTATTGGTGGGTCGTCTTCCGTTGACCCCGTTAACGATCCAGCGATAGTGGTGTAGCATGTTATAGCCTCGTAAATATGGCTATGCCCATATGCAAACTATGGAATCTTAGGCTCTTATCATGTGTCACTTTGGATGGATGAAGGGCGTGCTTGATTCGCTCGTTCTGGCATTCAATAAGAGTGGCACTAGGTTGCTATGACGAGTGACATGTATCTACCATTGAACAGATAAGCACATAGGGCTGAGCGCCATTTTGGTGAAATTGAAGGCGCGCTTTACGTCTGATTGATTGGACACAATTCATAAGTTCGCCCTTACCTTGAAGTTTTGTGACTATTAAACCCAAATTCTCCTTAATTTCCATCTTTTGAGCGCCATCATAACCGCTTCAACGTTGGTCTGGACTTTGTCGAATCGGTGCCGAAGTGAGATGAACGGGACGCCGCCTCGCGGCCCCTGGTTTGATATTCATTCGGCTGCCCGGGTAAATCCCAGCAATTTGCTCACTGAATAGAGGCTGGCTCTATACAGCGGTCATGACATCTCATTTTCAGAAAATTTCCACTATCTTGGCACGGTCATTTGCTTCTGATGCCGATGTTTCTCAGTCACCTGTCAGGGATATGCTTTTGATGGCCCTCCCAACTCGTGTTGATAGTGTGGTACGACGGTCGAAGGAGACTCTATAACTGGTATGTTGTCGACTATATAAACACCCTCACAGCGGCGTATCCCTTCTTCTTTAACCCATTCGCCCCACCTTTCCCTTTGAGAATGTCTAGCCGTCCCCCTGAAGAAAATGAAGTCGCTATTGACCCAGCTAAACTTGATAGCTATACTCAACTTGCAAAATCATGTCCGTCCAAGCGCTGGCCATTGAGGAAATCTCTTCTAACGTTTGGGTATTGATAGATGAACTCCCAAATGCGGTCAAGCTAAAGTTGGACGCCGATGTCCAGCAAGCAAACTCCATTGCTATTGTCGTACGTACACTTTCTAGGCCGTTTCAACCACTCAACCCGTTCTTTGCGAGCTTAGGTTACCCTTCTGGCCGGAGCAATCATCGCACTCACCTCAATTCTCGGTGGTATCGATTCTGACTTTGAGGAACCCTCAAACGGCTGGAAAGCCTTTCGCGTTATCATGTGGACGGCGATCATCTGTAACGTGGGCGAAGCCTTTATCTGCATCTTGGCCATCAAAATGTGCAGCGATCTCCCTCTATGGGCTCTCGAAAGAGAAATGTATCTACTTGACCAGCCTGAGGAAGATAAGGCGGGCCGAGCCGTGCGAAGACCCTCCTTCAATCCCCGAAACGTGCGCGACCGCTATCTGCTACTTGAGAGCGTCGGGATGCCCAAGCTATATCGCTTTGTCGATCGTGTCGTCATCGTACTTCTGGTCGTTTCCTCTACTTTTTCATTTTTGACGCTTTTCTATTGGGTCCTACATACCCAGACGTTTTACGTCAGGATGATCACCCTGATTCCTTTCGTGATCATCATCCTCCTCGTTCTTATAGTCTTTATAATATCCATGGGTGTGGGTCGACAGCGGTTCTAGGGGCTATAATCATTGTAACGCCTTTCATGCTCATGATATCGTTGTACGAGCGCCGTGTTCTTTTGTGGTACTCATGTAGGGAACACTAGCTCCATTTATATAACTCGTCGATAAAGACTCTTTGGCCGTACATAGCAGGTCACAGACCGGGGACACGACTCGAGGGATGAGATAATTAGCAGGTAAATATTCCAGGGGACATTGAATACGATTGGGGCGGTGTATCGAAACAGCCACAGCGCAGTATAATGACATCCCTCTTCGCCTTTCCATGCACGCTTTTTCATTTTTCAGGAATCTCTATTTGATCCATATATATTCCATCCACCTCCCATGCCACATTAATCTTCAAGTTGACCCCAGACACTTGCCGTTTCTCCACGAGTCGGACGGCAATGACTTTCCACACCTCGGTGGATGCTGGAGTTTGCCGAAAGCGTATCGTCAGCTCGCATACATCGGGACATAAGGGGCCTTGACCTGCTTCGTCGCGCAGAGCTTCCAAGATTCGCTTCGCATTGATCTCGTCCCAAAACATAAGTATCATCTTTCTGACACGATTAGATCTTCTCAAGAAGTATAAAAGTGTCTTGAAGGACACCTCGTGCTCGAGAAAAAGTGTATGAGACGGCAGAAGTCCAAACCCAGCGTGGCATAAGGCTGCACCCTGACTCACTAGTTTGAACCAGTCTGCTCTTATCCCATCTACGACCCAGTGAAGGAGCAGTTGAGATAATAAAGCTGCCGTAAGAGATGCGTCCTCCTGGAGTTCAAGTGCACCACACGAGAAAGATATGAGCTGTGGGAGCACTAGGTGGCACCCGCTTTCCACTCGGAGTTCAGTAGTAATATTAAGATGTACAAGAGAGCCCAATTTGATTGATTCTACCGCTGTAAAGATGCACGAATCTAATTTGTAGCTTTTGACGTGAGGAAATGGATGGAAGTGTTGGATGTTGGCTACGATCTTGATGACGTTTATTGGGAGGTCAATTGATGGCGGATCCTCAAACTCGCTGAATGTTGCTTTTGGTAGGACAAGGCTCTCAAGTAAGAAGAGTCTTCCGCCGTAAATCTGATGTATGAAAGGTACACCTCCCAAATCATCCTGTATCATTTGACGTGTAGCCTTTGCTTTAAAATCGACGTCAATAGTCATAAGTGTGAGAGATGGTGGATTTCGTGATCCTCCAACACAACGGGAGAAAGTCCGTTGACGGATGACATCTATAGCATTGCGATGATAGCTCCATTGATAGACGACAGTTAGAAGGTTCAAGTTAGGGAATGCATCCGATGTAAAGAAGGTCGCATGCTCAAGTCTGGTTGGCATCTCGATACAATCCAAATGTAGTACTAGCGTATGCCATCGCGACAGTGAGTCATACTTGCGATAAATGTTGATTATGTCATCGTATAGACAATAATAATGAGGTAGGAAGAAAACCACATCTAGGGGTGAGGTTGCGGTGCGGCTGACTTGCATCTCCAGAAGGAAAAGCAGGTGATCCATCTCCATTTTCGAGCTTTCATCTATGGGAGGAATCTCAACGTATGTCCATAAAGATGCCTCCTCGTTCAACGTCATTTCTCTCAAGCGCCTGCATATGTGGGTAAGCTTGATGCGGGACCTGATATGTGGACAGGTGTATCCAAATATGGCCACTATGAGCTCTATTGGAAGCGTTCCGATTGCAGATGCGTGATATGCAACCCGATGGTCACGCAGATCTTCGGATGGGATGAAGGAAAGCGCTACGTGTGATAGAGATGCTTGTATCTATCAGTATCCCTTAACAAAAACAGTCGGACATCTACTTACTCATTGGCAAACTGCCTTGTCAGAACGAAATTTCGCCTGAATACAGTAGGTAGTCAAGTTTCAACGTGAACGGCGTAATAGCTCCAACTGAAAGGAGTCGACGTATCCGATTTGAAAACTAATATGCTATGAGAAGCAAGGAAGAAATGTTTCTAATTTGCTAAGAAAATGTAATCGGTCCCCCAAGATACTTTATGTAAATCTTTAAGTCCACCCCGGACGCCCGCCGTTTCTGTACAACTTTGCTCGCTAGAGGGATCCACAACTCGGTGAGCTTAGGGTTCCAGAGAAAATGCATCTTCAGTTCGGTGGCATTGGGGCATAACGTACCGTCAGAACCCACCACAATCCGCGGACGCTCCAGGCCACTACCGCCAAAAACATCGGCCATAATTCCACAGGCTCCAATCTCGTCATTAAGCGTAATCGAGACACATTTCAGCTGCTGACATTGTTTCAAAAGATGGACGATACTTCGCGCTGGTAAACACTCGTCGAGAACAATTGAATCCGCCGGAATGGGCCGAATCCATCACGCGAGAGTGATAATTCAGACCTTTTTGTTGCACCTAGTCTATTCTTTATGCGTTCAGGAGCCCTTATATGCAGCTTTTGGAGTGCCGGTGCTGCAAATGATGAGCCTTCGTCGAGTTCCAGAACTCCACAAGAGATGGAATGGAGTTGTAGGAGTGTGATACGGCACCCACAATCCAATTGTAGCTCGTCTGTGACGGTTAAATGAACCAATGAGGTCAAGTTTGGTGGGTGGCTTGCTTTGAAAAGGCAAGACGCGAGTTTGTACTCTTGAAGATCTGGAAACGGGTGGTAAAACCGACGCCCACACTTGGCTGTGGTCACATTTGGGGAGAGTGAGGGTGTTTCACTCTCAGTCCCAATAGTATTGGGGAGGACGATGCTCGAAATCCGAAAATTGTTGTTCCCATAGATACGCTGAACTAGATTTGTATTTAATGCAAGCTTTATTCACAATAGCTGTACTCATATTGACGTCGATTACCTCGAGCCTAAGCGTCGCTGGGCGTCGCAGAGTATCAGTATAACGCGGAGCAGCTGCCTGTTCGATTAGGGACAAAACAGATGAAGCACGGGAACCTGCATGAATAATCTTGATGGTTTTTATATTGGGGAAAACGTTAGACACGAAGATGGTCAAGTAATTTTGAGTGTCAAAAACACTAGCATAGTCCATACGCAGCGTCAAGCTCTGCCAGCACTGAAAAGACCCACTTTCACGGAAAACATTGAGTATTTTCTCGTCATGCTCGTGGCTACTTGGGTAGAAGTAGACGACATCCAAAGGTAGCCCTCCTGTGCGGCTTAGCTGGATCTCCAATAAGGACAGATGGTACTCGAGTTCATTTTGACTATCATGATATGTGTTAGGTCCTTCCACATAGGTCCATAATGATGCGCCATCTATTGCGATTTTCCTCCAGAGACGACAGATGTGCGTCAGCTGGATCCTAGACCGGAATCCAGGACATGTGTATCGAAATATTGCATATAAGAGCTCCAACGGATGACCCTGTATTGGAGAATCTTTGCTTGTGGTCTCGTTCATGACTTGGTCTGTCAATTCGCAGAGAAGCAACCGGTGAAATGCGGGTGTCAAAATGCCTGATCCTAAGTTAGTAGAACTCGATTGAGCTTCTCAGATAAAGTTCAGACATACAAATCATATTATTTCGCTATGATATTATTGCTATGCTTGATGAGGAGGAGTCATAGCTTGGAAGCGCGCGCTTGATCCACTAATTGTACTCACCAAGCTTGGCGCTCAGAACCCCCGACTTGTCGAATCCCATGTGAGTAGGGATTTAGATTCCTAGGTATCTGGCCCAAATGAGTTCTACAAGCAAAGCGCCGTTTCTTCCCTTCTGCCACTTGCCGTATCATTAACTGGCCCTCAACGTGACAAATGACTATATTTTGAGACTGATAGATAGATTTCATTCTCGAGAAATTAACTATGCCAATAGTACATAACCACCATCCTCTCTATACCTGCTATATATCTTCAACGGGAGGGTAGCCGACCCTGTCGTCCTCATAAGGTCTGCTATCTTTGATTTTAAATCCTTCCTATCAAGTTGAGAGGACAGGAGGTTCAACTTGAGCTCGGATACAATAGGACCCGACCTTATGGGACTGGACTCTTCTTCGGTCCGAATATGTTCGAATGGCTCTTCTCGAGAAAGATCTTCTATAAAGGCAAGTACGTCTGCTTCGTCTGAAAAGGTCAGTGATACATTCTCGACGTGACCACACCGGCGTAAAAACTGGACAATAGTATGTGTTTGAAGGCAGTCCTTTATGACGAGTGAAAGGTTTGGCAACATGACAAAACTACTGGTTTGCAGTGCTGCTTCGGTCGTTTTTGCCATTTTGATACGCTCAAGAATGTGAAAAGGGGGGAAGTTCAGTTGGAACTGCTCAAGCGCTGGCGCCCGGAGGGAGGACCTGTGCTCAAGCCTGATGCCCCCGCATGAAAAGAATCGAAGGGAAGGGAAGAAAAAGTGGCAGGCCATGCGGACAGACAAATCAATGGCAACGGTCAGGCTAACGAGTGACCCTAGGTCGTGTTTGCTCCCTCTCGCGAAAGTGCACCCCGATAATTTATAGGATCGAACATGAGGGAATAGATGGTCTTGGCGCCAGCTGCATTCAACCCTATTGACATGTTTTGGGAGGAAATCGACCTTAACGGAATTGCCCCCCAGGTTAGGTAAGACAAGGCTCGAGATTTGACCTAGCCTCCCGCCATACATCCGATTGATTGTAGCAATTTCCACTGGAGGCTCAATCACAGCGTGCGCAGAGATTGGATGGATGTCAATAACGCTGAGAGTTAGGCCAGGTCGGGAGGTGCGCAAACCGGTAGTCATGCCACGGATAGTCTGTGCGATTGGGTCACGGCCCTTGTAGACAATTATGAGGGATTTCAGGCTGGGAAGGAGGTCGGAGACGAAAAGGGTAATGTCCTCTATGTTGTCGACTGAACGTGTGTAATCCATTCGTAGGATTAGGCTATGCCAGCGCGAGAGAGTTGCGTATTTCCGAAATGGTTCGAGAATTTCTTGGTTTCTCTGGTGCAAGCGAGTTGGAAAGAATACCACATCCAAAGGTGAAGTGGCCGTCCTGCTCAATTGCATTTCCAAAAGAGAGATCAAACTTCGTAATTCCGTATCCAATTTCTCATTGACGAGTCTAACTTCTACGTATGTCCACAGATGCACTACGCTTAGCGCAATCTCTCTCCAATGACTGCATACATGGGTCAACGTGATCCTTGATCCGACGCTGGCACAAGTGTGACCAAATATCGAGATCATCAGCTCATTCGGCAGCTTTCCGATCGGTAATTCTTGATACAGGGGTTCGATCGGAGTCTGATTAGCCAAACCCTGGGGAGTCGTGGAAGTTGACGCCAGAGCCGGGGATGCTGTTTATTTCTAAATATGGATTCCAATATCCTACAGTGCTGCTTACTCATATTTTTGATATCGTGATTTTCCTTTTTCTCGCAAAATAAAGCAAGGAATAGGACACGGAGAGAGCGAGTGGGCGCTTATTGCAGGCCGAGCGTGGAAGAGTCCAAGCTCTCAAGGCGGCTTCGTAGGCGCAAAACCTTTTATTCCGGGTAAGCGGAAGGAATAAGTGCTGCTTAGATGTGCGGAGAGTAAGTTAACTCAAGTTTTCTGCGGCGTTATTCCCACTATGTCATCGCTGCGTCCGGGGACCACTATTAACCTTCATATTTACTCCTGAACCATCTTTGCGAAGAAGTTAGAGCGAGAATCTCAGTTGACCACGGTTCGTCGAAGCACTACCCATCCAGGCTGTATAATGGCTGAATCTTTGTTCGAAATTGATTAAGCCAGAAACAGGACGACTATACTCAATCATTCTCCTTCTCAGAGGCACGTCTCGTCTCGCCGAAGGCCCGAACTTTGTTAAGTTTGGCCCACCAGAGCATAAGTAGCCCTAAACGTGACAACAGACTATATTTCGACTGATATGGGGATATGAGAGATCAACTATGCCAAGAATGCATAATCACTATCCTCTCCACACCTGCTATATACCTTCAACGGGAGCCTAGCCAACCTTCTCGCCCTCATGAGCCGCGCTGTCCGCAACTTTAATTCTTCAATATCCAGCTGAGAGGACAGGAGGTTCAA